>JH431454.1:71622-129732 GCA_000239455.1 Strigamia maritima
GGGGAATCCCCTTTTTTAATGCGCTCGTCTCACGGCCAAATTACAAAAGGGAATTCCACAGCTTTTGTTGAAGTAGTATTGTGTTGGTTGGTTTGTCATCGCATACCTACACAACAACTCCTATATCCTATATCCTATATACTTCATGAGCACCAACGACCCAATCAATCCCAGATAGTTAGTGTCAGATACCGTGGTACGTGAATAATAGCAAAAAGTTAACATTGGGTGGCCATTCGCATCTGGCATAGTGACAGCAGAACGAATCAATGGTTTCGATTTTCCGACTGATGAGGAGAGTGCAGAATACGCTGCTGTGGTATTTGAGACAAGACAATCAACTTACAAGTTAGTGTATTAATTTAAAGGTAAATGTATCATATTTTTAATAACGCACTGTCTATTTTCCCGAACGTTCGGGAAAATAGCTTGTGTCTATTTCCCCGAACGTTCGGGAAAATAGCTTGTGTCTATTTCCCCGAACGTTCGGGGAAATAGCCAGTGTATATTGCCTGGCTATTTCCCCAAACAATCGGAAAACTCTAAAAACCGGTACACGTGCGGTGTTCGTTTTGTTGGTGTGCCATACTCGTCGTTCAAACACAGATTATAATCTGTAGTTCAAATTTACAACAGATCAAATTAAAGAAAGAAAGGGTTTTGGTTTAATGCAAAGGGAAAATATTTTAATTGTGAATTTATTTATAAATTTGGATATCATCCGAATTTGATTCATTTACACGCCATGACAAGAATTTGGAATGTTTTTTATCATCAATTTGCAGATGATGGAAACCGATCAAAACACTCAAAATCTAAATTTTTGATCGAGTTTATTGCTACTAGTTGATTGTTCAATTGTGGTGACCCAAATGGTCCCTTACAGAAATGGACCCTGTCATTATGAGTAATGACAACCCTAATTTGGAAGATAAATATTTTAGCCTCAAATTAGCCCAAAATTATTCCAAATAATTATTAAAAGTGTTTTATTAAAAATGTTTGTATTATTCTGTTTAAAATGATTGATTGGCTAAATCATTGTTTACTAATTATGTGCTCTTTTTGCAAATAATATTTATTATTTGCTATATTTTTATTACTTTCTTAAATTAATGGAATTAATGTCTTATTATTACTATTATGTGTATAACATTTAATGAGTGTGTTTTTGGGTGAAAATAATATGTTTTATCATTTATTATTTTCACTTATTATTTCTTACTAATTGAGGCTGAGCTGTTGCAAGCTCCGCCCACTTTAGGGGGTTGCTATGGCAGTGAGTGCTGAGCGATGTTCGAGCTGAGGCCCAGATCATTGTTGGGCTCAATTAGAGCTCATTGCGCAGGTCTCTGCGCACATTAGAGTCCGAGTGAGTGAGAATTTCTCATGATCCGTGTCTTTTCTCATCTTGCTTCCCAACCAACAACACGTCCTCACCGGTCAAACTAATACAAACAAAGGTATTCAGTGTGATCGAGGATATTGGCAGAGGGAAGTGGGATTTTGACCCAGTCTGGTCCTTGTACATTACAAGGAATAGACTCTGAATCTGGGATTGTTGCCCAAAGAGCTTGCTTTGTGAGCTATAATCACAACTAGGCTTCTTTAAGCCTGACTGAAGTCTTCACTTAGACTTATCAGTCCAATCAGGCAAATTCCTGAACCATTAACACTGAGCTGTTGCGCGAACAACAGATTCTCTTTGTTAACGGGAATTTTCCGCCTATTTCGAGCCGACCACTCCGAGACGGGCGTTATCCAGGACCGAGAAGAGCGTTAGAAGATCTACGAGTAGCAATCTGGATCCCTATTTCAACCTTCTCCTTTCTGATGTATTGTCATTTCCTTTATTAATTAGTTTAGTTAATAAAGAAGTATAATCGTAAGCTGTGTGTTTTGGTTATATTTATTCTGTGTGAATAGTAGTTTAGCGCTGTGTGTGCTACGAAGTGCGCGGATTAGGCCTAGTAATACCTTTATTAGCCCTAATCAACCCAGTTTACCCTAGACAACCGGGCAAGTCGTAGAAGTCTGTTTAACAGCATCGGCGATCGCGCGACGAACCATCCGGAAAACTCAAAGTAAGTTAGTGTTCAGTCTACAATTTAACATTAAATATCCAACTTAATATCAGTATCGACGAACTAGTGTCAACATTAGTAGGCCTAGTTTGGAGCGCGACACAATATGTAAAAAACCTACCGGTACCTATACAGTATCTAATACAACTTTTTAATTATTTTTTAAACTTTTTTTCATTTTTTCAAGTGTAAACAATTAACTAAACTTCTGTTTGCATTGTTTTTAGTTTTTATTCGCCCTTTGTCTAAAGAAACCTTTTTCCGGATGATTGTTTGCACGAAAATTCTCGAACAACCATTCGGAGAAACGTTCTCCGGTGGCAAAAAGCGGACGACAAACGTACCACACTCCAACAGTAGGCTTTGGAAGAAATTTAATGTGTGGTGGCATTGCGATTGCATCGAGGATTCCATACAAATAAAGCCCAAAAAAGTTAATTGTTTACACTTGAAAAAAATGAAAAAAGTCAAAAAAATATTAATTAAAAAAGTTGTATTAGTTACTGTTTTAGTTATGTCCGATAAACGCACAGGTAGGTTTTTTACATATCGATTAATCAACCAGTAGCAATAAACTCGATCAAAAAATTTAGATTTTGAGTGTTTTGGTCGGTTTCCATCATCTGCAAATTCCGATGATAAAAATTCTTGTCATGGCATGTAAATAAATCTAATTTGGACATCATCCGAATTTGATATAAATCACAATAAAATATTTTCCCTTTGCATTAAACCAAAACCGTTTCTTTCTTCAATTTGTTATAAATTTGAAACGACGAGTATGGCACACCAACAAAACGAACACCGCACGTGTACCGGTTTTTAGAGTTTTTCCGATTGTTCGGGGAAATAGCCAGCCAATATACACCGGCTATTTCCCCGAACGTTCGGGAAATAGACACAAGCTATTTCCCCGAACGTTCGGGGAAATAGCCTTGGCCTTTTAATAATTTGTAACGTAACCGGGCAACTGGTCTTTTATAATTCATTCACACTTGGAGAGCATTAATATATAACGTCACGAGTCACGTGAGTGATGTATTGAACCATGAAACATTTGGAAGAGGGTAATGCCCCAGTTTGCCTAAAACCAGTTTGCCGAATAGGCCATTTAGAGGCTATTAGCCGAAGCCTACACATTTCCCCCTCTTAACGCTCGGATAGGCAAGCTTTAAAAAAATAACATTAGTGGATAACAGGATCATGTTCATATTTCGGGTCAAGTAGTTAAAGCGCTGTTGCAGTTAGTTGAAAAAACTGCTGCTGTTGGGGCTTTTTCTCAAAAACAGCCACTGCACATGAGCACAATCCTATCTTTTCTGGCAAATTTTTATTAATTTTATTTTTGTTTTGTTATGAATTGTTTTGTTGTGAATTGTTCTTTAATCTTTTATCGGTAATTTTAGTTTATTTAAAAAAAGAAAAACATCTTTACTTGGCTTTCCGGCTTTCAATGTGATCGTCTGCTAAACAGAAGCGCTTTAGCCAATACGCAGTGAAGCTGACTTTTTTTTTCTGCTGGAGTTTTAAGGGGCTTAAATTTGCCGATCAATTATTTCAATAAATATGAAAGCAAATACTTCAAATTTTTTTTTATTTAAAGTTTATTAGTATTTGAACAAAGTCAAAAAATTTCAGCTTCATAAGATAAGCCAAAAAAATATTTTCCTATTCAAGAAAAGAACTGAACACAATCGTGTCATAGGTTGCCCATCCAAGGGTTAAACTGACTGGCCGACAAATTTTCGCTATTTCAATTTTTTGCACCAGTTTGCTGACAGATGGCATATTTAAACCAGTTCAGGTTAGGTCAAAGACCACTGGATTGTGGTCTTTGGTTAGGTTAGCCCGCCACAGGGACTAATCCCGCGAAGGGACCGCTGATCAGTCCCTCCATCGACAACATGGTGTAAGTCGGTAGTCTAGTGTTAAAAATCAATTTTAATTAAATTGGTTTTTGGTAAATTGGTGTCAAATTGGTGTCAGAAAATAAAATTAGGCAAAATAGGTTGTCGGCAAATCGAGTTTAGGCAAACTGGATTTAGGCGAACTGTAAACAGGTGTCTCTCCTAATGATAGATTTGATTCCAAACTTATCTTTTATTTCTGAGGATAAAAGCTATATGATGTCATATTTTGTTACGAAATTATGCTCAAATTGATATTATTGTTATTTTGTTTTGCAGTTTATCTACAACAATGTGGAGCCTAACTCAATTCTTATTGGGTAAATTACCAGAAACTGCAAATTTTCGAGAAATTTCAATTTACCCATCAATCGAAGAATTACTAACTGAAGAAAAACCAAATTTAAAAGCAAATATAATCAAAGGACCATACCAAGATGTAGACCATTACTTGGATGTGCAATTTCGTCTGACAAGAGAAGATTACATTGCACCACTTCGAGATGGAATCCAATATTACAGAAACAATTCTGCACTATCTAATGATGGAAAGAACCAAACTGTATGGATCCACGAAGGAGTCAAAATTGGAGAATCAAAATGTGCAAGACACAAAGGAGTTCTCCATGAACTGCATTTTAACGAGAAAGAATTCAGCAAAATCAAGTGGGATACCCCTACAGCATCCAAAAGATTCATCCATGGCTCACTTTTATGTTTATCGAACGACAACTTTGAAACGATCCGATCTGCAGTTGTTAGCGATCCAAAAGACTTGCAAAAAGGGATAGTCATAGTGAAATTCCAAGATGATTTCAGAGTCAACAAATCAAATTCACCAAGAGTTTACACTGTTGCAGAATTGCAGACTTTCTTCGAAGCATATAGACCGATGCTACAAGGTCTTCAGACTTTCAATACTGGGAATTTACCACTACAGAAGTACATAATCAAAGTACAGCAACAATTGGATCCACCTGCTTACTTGAATTATTCATCAAAATACAAATTTACGGTTAAAATCCAGGAAAGTAATTATTTCAAGTCTGGAAGAGTTCTTGATATCAATGATTGGCCTGAAACAGAAATTTTGAGTCTCGATGAGTCTCAAAGAGAAGCAATGCATTTGGCATTGACTTCATCTTTAGCTATAATCCAAGGTCCACCTGGTACTGGGAAAACTCATGTTGCATTGAAAATTATGCAAACACTTCTTAATAACCAGAAAATTTGGTTGGGAAAAGAGAAATCAAATCCTATTTTAGTTGTGGCTGTGACCAATCGTGCTTTGGATCAATTTTTAGAAGGGGTTCTTCAATTCACTCAATCAATAATCCGTGTGGGGAGCCAATCAAAGAGTGAAAAACTCGAGAAATACACTTTGATGTATATTCAAGAACAGGCAAGACTTAATCGAAAGAAGCAGGATTTTTTATCTACGACCATTAAAGAAACGGAAACAAGGTTGCAGAAGTTAAGAAGAACCCTCGAATCAAACATTCAGTTTATTGAGAATTTTCACACCTCTATTTTCGAAGAAAGAGTGTTTACATATATATCAACTTATGACCACAGACTCGTGGAATCATTAGAACATGGATGGTGTGATATTTTTAAAGTGGATTCATTTATTTATTCAAGATGGAATCCTATATCATATTTGAGATCTTGGCTCGGTATTACTTTGGATGATATGTTTATTTCAAATAGAGAATTGGAATATTTTTTACACGGTGGTTGGAATGAAAAAGATGAAGTTTGTAGAAAGATCAAAGCTGTTCTAGGAATATGGAGAGTGACTTTAACTGAAGTTGTGGATCCAAAGATTGGTGTTAGTAGGAATAGTCCACAGTGCGTTGACAATCATATCGCAATTACCGGTACTTACTCCAGAGGATATCATCAAGGTGTTTCAGTTATTAATCGCAATTGTCGGACTGCAAATGTTTCTAATTACCTCAAAAGTGACACAAAACCTAATAATTTCCGAAAATCTAAGAGTTATATTGCCAAAGAGAGTCAATTGCTTGTGAATTCTGGTAAGCTACGCATATCCATAGTACAGAGGGAATTGGCGACATCCGATTTCATGACGGATGAAGAAATTAGCTGTGTCAGAAATGTTTGGTCTCTTTCATTGAATGACCGATGGCGGTTGTATCTAAAATTGAGGAACAAATTGAAGGATACCACTGTTTCACAGATTTCCAAATTGCAAAAGGAATATGAAGATTTAGCCAAGACTCTTCAGAGATTGTTTAATGAACGAAAAATCAACACATTAAGGCAATGTGATGTAATAGGAATGACAACAACTTGTGCTGCCACGAATTTAGAAGTACTAAGTTGCATTAATCCTAAAATTGGTAATTTTACATTTACTTGAAATTTTAAAATTAAGTAAAAAATTTCTTTTATTTCATTTGCAGTAATCGTGGAAGAAGCCGCGAAAGTATTGGAATCGCATATCATCTGTGCATTGACGTCTGACACGCAACATCTAATACTTATTGGTAATATCTGTAGGGGTATTCAGAAACTGTCGCATAAGTGCGCAAATGCGTAAGTGTGAAAGTGGGATTTCACATATGCGTGCCGGAAGTCTCATATTTGTGTTATTGTGACTCACTATGCGCACCTCTTGAGGTGTGAGTGTGAGTCGCCCACGTGAGTCACATACCATAACATGAGGCGTATGAGGCTTCCGGTGCGCATGTGTGAAGTCACATTTTCACACTTACGCATTTGCATGTCTAGTTAGTACAATGCTGGGTTTCCACTCGTGTTCATACTAGCAGTAATATAGTAACAGTAAAGTCCCATGCTCGCGTTAAAACTTGTGCGTCAAACCAGCAAAGCATTTGGTCTCACGTGCTTAGCCAGCACGCTAAAATGGAATTGTTTCAACTTCAGCCCCACATACGATAACGTGCTGAAAGGCACAGAGCGTTGGCTAAGGGACGCAACAAAGTTCTCATGCATTGCAACATTTTTGCTTATGAATCATGCTTTAGCGCATGGCGAACGTGCACCTTAGAATCAGGCTTTAAGCTAGAACAAGATGCATTATAGGAGAGAAATAAAGTAAAGGCAGTCAGCAATCAGTCTACTGATGTCACCAGTTAGAAGCGCTCATGTAATCACATGACTTGCTACCGGTATCTCTTGCAGCACTTGTTTTAATTACGGCTAGTGTGAACACAAGTGGGAACCCACCATAATTCATCTTTCATTCAAATAATTTATTTCTTTAATTTTTCTACATTGAATAGGCGATCATAAGCAGTTGCGGCCTCAAGTAAATGTAGATCGACTAGCCAAACAATACCACTTGGACATTTCTCTTTTTGAAAGACTGATCCACAATAACATTGGATATGCAACACTTCAAATTCAGCATCGGATGCGCCCTGAAATATCCCAATTACTAGTTCCTTACATATACAAAAATCTGACAAACCATCCTGATGTAGAACAATACCCCCAAATCAAAGGCGTCACTTCAAACATGTTCTTTTTAAATCATAACGTGATGGAAGATAAAACAAAGGACATTGAATTACATGTTAATTCATTTGAAGCTAATTATTTGGTTGCTTTATGTCGTTACTTTTTGCAGCAAAGTTACGAACCGTCCCAGATTACTATTTTAACAGCATACAATGGCCAGTTAAATGCATTGCAGAAACGTTTGGCAAAAGATAATTATTTCGAGGGGGTTCGCTTAACCACAGTAGATGGTTATCAGGGAGAAGAAAATGATATAATTCTTATATCTTTTGTTAGAAATAACAAAAAGGGTCAAATTGGATTTCTTAAATTTGACAACAGGGTGAATGTAGCGATATCTAGAGCTAGAATGGGGCTTTATTGTGTGGGTAATTTTGAACTGTTTGCTACGAAAAGCGAATTCTGGGCAAGTGTAATGGATATCTTAAAAAGGGATGGTTCGGTTGGGTATAAATTAACTTTGAAATGTCAACAACATGGTACACTGACCATGGTAAAAACAGCAAATGACTTTAAAAAGTTTTCCCCTGATGGTGGATGTCTACGAAGCTGTGATCAAGTGTTGGATTGCGGCCATGTTTGCAAAAGAATGTGTCATAAAGATCCACACACTGCTGTAACATGCATGGAACCTTGCATGAAAGTGATCTGTAAATTGAATCACTATTGTCGTTTGAAGTGCTTTGAGAAATGTGAGCGTTTCTGTCGCATACCAGTATTAAAAGAGCTCTCAAATTGTCAGCATTCTGAATGGCAACTTTGTTATGAGGATATTCGAGATGTAATATGCAGGATTTCAGTAGAACGGAGGCTCTTATGTGGTCATGTGGTTTCATTAGAATGTCACATGGACGTAACGGTTTACAAATGTAGGGTTAAAGTAACGAAAAAATTACCTTTGTGTGATCATTCTATTGAAATAATGTGTTACCAAAGTCAGACTATAACTGATTTAAAATGTAATGTTAAAGTGATTAAAAGATCACCATATTGTGATCACTCTTGCGAAATGTCATGCCACGAAAGTCAGATTCCTGGTTATAAATGTAGGGTTCAAGTGATAAAAAAGTTATCTTCCTGTGATCACTATGTTAAAATGTCTTGTTACTTAATAACCGATTACAAATGTGATGCCAAAGTGATAAAAAAATCATCATCTTGTGATCACTCTGTTGAAATGTTATGCTACCAAAGTCAGATTGTTGATGTAACTAATTACAAATGTGATGTTAAAGTGAAAAGAAAATTATCTTTCTGTGGTCACATTGGTGAAATGTTTTGCCATCAAAATCCACAAACAGTGCCTTGCCAATTGAAGTGTAACTATGTATTGCGTTGTGGACACATTTGTCCTCGCAGGTGTCACGTTCCAGTAAACCCAAAACATAAGAATATTCAGTGTGGGTCTTGTTCGGGACGTTCTAAGAAGTGTGTTGTGTGTTAATTAAAAAGGCGGGTCTGTTCTCTTTTTGATGAGAGATTGTATACAGTATAGACATTAACATAGGTAGCATGCTTTGATATGACATAATAATGACTGTATGCATTAGCATGCACGATGTAATGTTATTGTAATAAAACAATGTACCTTTGTCGCATTCTATCATGAACTGAAACTGAACTGAAGCATTTATTATCCATTTCATACACACTGGAAAATAAGCCAAAATTCCAAGACTATCAAACATAAGTTGCTGCCCGATATCTTGATGCTAAAATTGAACTGCATCGCCATTTGCGCACAAAAATCACACCTTACGTGAATGCCACGCAAAACATAGTCCCTAATCGTTGTTGTAAATCAAACCATATTAAACATATATAGTCCATTCACGGAATCTTGAGCTAAAACTTTTTACTTCTACATTGGATAATTTCTGCTAACTGATCTGTATAACTCTCCAGTTATCATGGAAACAAAGTCTCATATTGGTCCTTAATTTCTAGGACAAAGAGAGGAATACGGATTATTAAACAGTAATTATTCCATT
This sequence comes from Strigamia maritima, assembly GCA_000239455.1. NCBI lineage: Eukaryota > Metazoa > Arthropoda > Chilopoda > Geophilomorpha > Linotaeniidae > Strigamia > Strigamia maritima. The sequence continues at coordinate 81,115 of JH431454.1, forward strand.
TAGAAGCAAAAAAATTCCGTGAATTCCGTGAATGGAGTTCAGGATAGGATAGGATAGGATAGGAAATATAGGATATATAGGATATATCATTGACATTTTATAGTTTAAATGACAACGTTATAAAAAAAACGTGTCACCAATACCAAGGTTAAACTTGAGACCACAAAAAGGATGTTTTGGATTACTAGTACAAGGAATGCACTTAGTCTATACGGACTCCAATTCTGTAATAAATAATGCTAATTGCTATTTATAATTATTATTGAGATTGTGGGGGAAATTAAACTCATTTGTGGGCATCCCATGTTATTAGGCTCGCAAGTTTTTGTGCTGGGCTTTACACTTGTAGTTGGTTTTGATTTACGTCCATCAGAGTGATAGGACAAGATGGATAAAAAACAGTTATATGTATTTTTTTACATGTTTAGCGGACAAATATAATCATGTCATAATATACCTTTCTTATACTTTGTTTTCTGATGCATAAACCTGAATTGTTTGTAAAAAAGATTGTAAAAAAGAATAACAACCAGATTGTGACAATAAAATAATTGAATTGTTGAATTTTATTTGTCCAAGTATGACATCCTTTTTTTCCCTGCAGATTCATCTTACATGAAGAGTTAATTCAAATCTGCATTTGCGTCAATTAATGAAGTAAGACCAAGAATTCAATTATGATATCAATCCAAGTTACACACAAAACATTTAATTTTTCAATATGTTGACAAATGAGGATTGCTGTTGTTAGTTTAGATAGAGAAACTTACATAAATCAATCAAATGTATAACTTCCTACAATGCATATCTGAATTTTTTATACTATTGTTTTTAAATGGCAATATAATGATGTGCTAGTTTTAAATTAAATTACTTCATCAAAAACCATGAAGTAATGATGAAGTAATTTATTTAAAACTAGCAGAAACAAGTTATTAAAAATTCAGATATGCATTGCAGTAAGTTATACATTCGATTGATTTACGTAAGTTTCTCTATCTAAACTAACAACAGTAATCCTCATTTGTCAACATATTGAAAAATTAAATATTTGACTGAAAATTTTGAATTTTGCCTGAGAAAAAAAACGTGTTCATCCAAAAACGAAAGTTTTACACATGTTTTACAAACGTTTTACATACGTATGCAGTTCTACACATCACGTTGCTTCACACAAATTGAATTGTGTAACGTATGTAATATGTGTGGTACAATTATTACACACGTATTACATACGTATTACATACAATTCAATTTGTATATATACCTCACACATCCGAGTAGAATAGCATAATCACACTTGTGACACTCAGATATAGTAACATCAATCAAAATGAATTATAATTTAACCTCAGAAGTTTACGAAGTTAAGGAAACACAAGAATCTCAAAGAGAATACGGCTGCGGTGGTTACTACCGGGTCAAATTAGGTAAAATATTTCACGACAGGTATTTGGTTATCCGCAAACTTGGATGGGGTTTCTTTTCGACCGTTTGGTTAGGCCAAGATCTGCAAGACACTCGCTTTGTTGCATTGAAGATAGTCAAAAGTGAATTTTGCTTTACAGACCAAGCTCTAAATGAAATTGAATTGCTCAAATGTGTAATGAAGCACAACACTTCCGGTCAACACACGGGAAAAGTAGTCCAATTGATAGACAATTTTATAATTAAAGGTATTAATGGCATTAATCATGTTTGCATGGTGCTCCACATTCTGGGGCCAAATTTATCAAAATTGATCTCTTCAACTAAAGGTGGCCTTCCATTGGACCAAGTCAAAAGCATCATGAAATCGCTTCTGGAGAACTTGGACTTCTTGCACAACAAATGCAAAATCATTCACGCCGACATCAAACCAGAAAACATTTGTTTGAATCAAAATGGTATTGTTGAAGTATCAGATGCGCAGTGGGAAAATTTGAGCAAAAATATTTCGTCCGCGCAGTTGAGTGCTGCTAAAGAGCAACTTCAGACATACAATGCATCTCGTAGTCAGACTGGAGTTGATGCGTTATCAGTTACGATCGCCGATCTGGGGAATGCGTGTTGGGTGAATCGACGTATTGACAATCTCATCCAAACGCGGTACTATCGGTGTCCCGAAGTGATATTAGGAGTGATCGATAAAGTGTCTAACTATGGACCGGTTGCTGATATTTGGAGCGCGGCATGTGTGGCATTTGAATTAGCGACTGGGCAACTTCTGTTTCCGGTTCTAGTTGATGGTTATTACCGCGGTAGTGGCTTGAATGCTAAATCGAATAACCGTTGTCATTTTAGACTTATGATGGAGATGTACGGACCTAATGTTAGGTTAGATCAAAGAAAACGCATTGTTTTCGATAAACAGTGTTGCGGACTTTTTAAGAAATTGACGGAGACGCACAAGTGGGATGATATAAAAGCGCGCCATTTTACCGAGTTTTTACAGCCAATGTTGGCTTTTGATCCGAATTATCGCTTTTCTGCCCTTAAGCACGAATGGATAACGGGTTTTAAACCACCTAAGGTTAATTCGTTTCTCAAAGAATATCTATACGTCATATTGACTGCAATAATCATGATTTTTATAATAAAATGTTTTAAAGGCTGAAAAAAATTCTATCAGTTGCTATCAGTAAAAATTGGCACAAAAATTTTTTTTTCTGTTTGCTTTAATTTTGAATAATTTGTTTGTTTCGTGATTTTACGTCATCGGAATGTTTCCCAGTATTTATTTTAATTTCAAATTCCAATAAAATTTCTTAAAAAAAACTTTGCGTCTTTGGAACTTTTTTAATGTCACTGTACTAAACAAATGATTCTCTACAATTTTCTAATTGGAAATTTTGATTTACAATACACATTGCATTGTTATAGGATGTGTCTCATTGTGTTTCCCCCGGTGTGACTACTTAGAAACCAAAAGGCCATTATTCTAACTATTTTAATTTTTTTTTTAATTTTGTCTGATTCATTACTTTTGAATCACCTGTATATTAGAGATGCATTACTTTGTTGTATATTTTGACATCGATTGCTTGGTATATCTTTACAATACTTTTCTTTTCCGATTTTTTAATCTCCAAATTCGGAGTATCTTCAATTCTATTAAATAAAGTGATTGTAAATTGATATGCACTTTACAGATACCGTACCAGTCTTAGTGTGCCAACACTGTTTAAAAAGTTGATTTTCCTGCTGGATTTTAGTGATGTCTTTCAGTGAGCACAAATTGATCTTTTAGACACAACAACAGTCAACAGTTCATTTATTAGCTAATTTAAAAAAAAATTGTGTATTCTACCTGTATTCTGCTCAATTTATTGCTATGACAACACAAGAAATTATATTGATATCTCCTCCTTCCATTAATATTTCATTTTACTCAAGGCTGTGTGCAGATTTGCATCAAGCACTTACATCAATTAATGGAGTATGGGCCATTTTGCCATTTTGGTCATCAAAAAAAATTTTACATTTGTACCGTAGGTGATGCGCCTGAGAAAAAGTGAGTATTGCTGTTGTATTGTTTTGTTTTGAGGAACTAGCCAAAATCAGTAAATTTTTGGGTTCTTGAGCCGGATTGACTTAACGTTTAATTTTATGTCAGTTGTTTATTCAGTGTATATGCTTAATTACTAAGTGTTTATTCGTCTACCAAATTCATAACAGTTCATTTTAATTTTATTTAATTATTATTGAAACTGAATAGATTGGTCATAATATTTCTGGCAAGATGAGCTATGTATAAATATTTCCATTAGAGGGCAGCAGCATATTTTGTAAACGCATGTGAGCGAGCTAGCCGGAGCGCGAATCTTTGGTTTCGACGTGTGGACAGGCCTGTACGTGTACGGAGAAATGGATATTTCAGTGTGTCAAACACCGCGAAATTAGTTTGGTAAAGTTTTTCTTTGATTAACAATTACTGTATTCTAAGGGTATTGTTATACAATTCATTCTTTTTGGTATAGTGAAAATCCATTCATCAGCGATAAGTGCTGTGTAAGAAAATTCAGTGACATTGCAACTTTCAAGTTTTCATATACGGATAGATTTGTAAATCCATCAGCAATCAGGTACACAGACAATAGATGCCATTTATAAATTGAACATTTAAAAATAAATTTTTCAAACTTAATATTTTATAATTATTTAAAAAAAAAAAAATAAAAAGGTGTTCAAATTGACCACCATTTTATTTTCTTTTATTTCTTTTGCGGGGACGTTTGGTCGTTTCGAATTTCCCTTCAGACAAAGATTGGGTTACAGATCACATGTCAAAACAACTAATTTTCCCAATGCAATGTCTGGTTTATTTATTTATTATCGTAAATCCTCCAATTATGGCCTGATCCCAATTTCTGTCCTGTGGGTAAATTTTCTTATTCAACTACGGATACGGTATTTGCTGCAAATGGGTTCTTTATAATGTGAAATAAGCAGTAATTATGGGCATGAAAATAATGGTTACGTTTTCTTATATTATTATTTTAGATTAAAAACTAGTTACTGCCCGATCTCCAATTCCCGCTTGGGTCAAGAACTGCTAGAATAAATAAGCGCCGGGCTCTAATTGGAGGATTTACAATTGATTGTAATAATTTTATTCTTAATTTATCATTAATATTATTTATTTATTTTTTTGCAGTTGATCTCACAATGTTGAAAGGCAGTACAGCCCATTATTATTATCAGCAATTGCCTCAAACCGAAAATTGGAATTTTCGAAAAGTTTCAATTTTACCATCAATCGAAGAATTGCAAACCGAAAAAACAACCATTATGAGGGCAAACATCATTCAAGGACCTTACCAAACCGTTGACCACTACTTGGATGTGCAATTTCGCCTTACAAGAGAAGATTATATTGCACCTCTTCGAGATGCAATCCATGAATATCGAAACCAAGACAATTCTGGCTGCCGAAAATATCAAGATGTGTGGATGCATGAAGCAGTACAAATTGGGGATGCCAAATATACGAGACAAGGAGTATTGTATAACCTTCACTTTAATGGTAACCATTTTGCCAAAGTGCGATGGACAATATCAAAGCGATTCATTCACGGGTCACTTTTATGTTTGTCAAACAACAACTTCCAAACGGTCCTTTTTGCAGTTGTTGCAGATAGGAAACCAAAAGACTTGAGAAATGGGATTGTCACGGTGAAGTTCGAAGATGATTTCGGAGTTAAAAGTAAATTGACCAAATCACAATTGGAAGCGGTCTATACAGTGGCTGAATCTCGGGCTTTCTTCGAAGCGTACAGACCAGTGCTCAAAGGGCTCCAGACGTTCAATGCCTTCAATTTGCCACTGCAGGAGTACATTGTTCAAGTGAAGCCTAAAATGGCGCCACCTGCTTATTTGACAGATTCGTCAACTTATGACTTTCGTATTAAATTTGAAGAAACTAATCTGGAAATAGAAGCGAAGACCGGATTGAAGTCTGCAACAGTTCTTGATATCAAAGATTGGCCTTCAACACTAGAATTGGGTCTAGATGATTCTCAAAGAAGAGCAATGCATTTAGCACTCAGCTCAGCTTTAGCTATAATCCAAGGTCCACCTGGCACTGGGAAAACTTATGTAGGGTTAAAAATTATGCAAATTCTTCTTAACAACCAGAAAATTTGGATGGGTGAAGAGAAAATCAGTCCTATTTTGGTTGTATCTATGACTAATCATGCATTGGATCAATTTTTAGAAGGTGTACTTGATTTCACTGAAAGCATAGTACGTGTTGGAAGTAGATCAGAAAGTGAAAATCTTCAGAAATACACCTTAAAGAATATTCAAGATAATAGGAAATTTTTTGGTAGAAGAAGTGGGTACATTTATAAGGGGATAAAAAATGATTTGAGTGACTTAAGAGACATGATTGAATCAAATATGGAGTTTGTTCAGTTTTTGAGTCGTTTCATTTTGCATGAAAATGTGTTGAAATCTTTACCACATCTTGACCATACACTTGTGGAATCACTACAAAACGGATGTATTGAGGTTTACAAAGTGGATTCAATGAATACAAAATGGTTTCCTAAATCATTTCTGGCAACTTGGTTGGGTATGACACTGAATCCAATGTTTGTTTCTGATAGGGAATTGGATAACTTCTTATATGATGGTGGCTACGCAGTTGTAGAAGATGGAAATCGAAGTGGACATATCAAAGACAATTTGAGATTAAGGGAATTGAATTTAAATGATGATAATAATTATTTGATTGATGTTGATGATACATGGCATGCTGTGAATAATAATAGGCAGCTAGATGTTGATGATTATACTGAAGTTACTGCCAAGAGAGTTCCAAGTGTTAAACATGATTTGTGGACAGTGAATATAGAGTTTTTAGATGATGTCAATTACCTCAGAAGGGACTGCCAAGAACATAAAACTCAAAAGTCTAAGAGTTATAGTCCCAAGAAGAATTATTTTCTTGTTCAATCTGGCAGACTGCGCAAAGCTATTGCGCAGAGGGAGTTGGTCAAGTTGGATTTCATGGAAGATGAAGAAATTAAAGGGATTGGAAATGTTTGGAATCTTTCATTGCAAGACCGGTGGCGGCTGTATCGAAGATGGATAAACAAATTGAAGGAAAATGCACATGCAGAGATTGCTAAATTACAAACAATGTATGAGAATTCTGTAGAGCAATTTAAAGAATTTCAAAGTGGACAACAACTTCATATATTAAAAGATTGTGATGTTATTGGGATGACAACAACTGGTGCTGCTAGATATTTTGATGTGCTGACTGAGATTAAGCCTAAAATTGGTAATTTAATAATTTAATTAAAATTTGGATAAAATATTAATTCTTATTTTTATAGTTATTGTTGAAGAAGCAGCTAAAGTATTGGAATCGCATATAATCACTGCATTGACCTCTAACACTGAACATCTTATACTCATTGGTAATGACATACAGTATTTGCTGTCCAGACATAGGCGGGTCCTATACTCTATTTATCATTTCATGCGCGAAACTCCCATTGGTTAATGACCTATATTGTACTGAAAGTATATAATATATATTGTGTTATCTTATTTTAATCCTCTAATCCAGCCGAATCGAAAAATCATTGTTTTCGTATCCAAAAAAATGTGCGCAACAATACAAAAACCCAAATGTAAATAAATTTTTAAAAATATTTTACAAGCATTTTCATTTGTTAACAATGGCATGCTTATTTTTGGACTACAAAGCAATAATTTTTCGGTTCAGCTCAACTAGAGGATTAAAATAAGATACCACAATATATACTTTCAGTACAATATAGGTCATTAACCAATGGGAGTTTCGCTCACGAAATGATAAATAGTGGTATACAGTGCGCTGAGCGTTAGGCCCCCAGAGGTGCCATTAACATGGACTGTCCTATGTCCGCACCGGGGACTGGCGCAGAATTTTGTTCGGGCAATACAGCTGTCCGGACGGCGCAGCAGCATATACTGTATCTACAACATTGACCAGAAATTTCTAAAATTTGAATTAATTTTTTTTTATATATTTTATGTAGGTGATCATAAGCAGTTGCGGCCTGAAGTCAATGTGCATAAATTATCTCAACATTACAACTTAGATATTTCTCTTTTTGAAAGACTGATCATGAATAACATTGGATATGCAACACTTCAAGTTCAGCATCGGATGCGGCCTGAAATATCCCAATTAATAGTGCCTTACATTTATCAGAATCTTACAAACCATCCTAATGTAGAACAATACCACCAAATCAAAGGCATCGAGTCAAACATGTTCTTTTTAAATCATAACGTGATGGAAGACAACACACAAGACGATGAGTGTCACATCAACACGTTTGAAGCGGAGTATATGGTCGCATTGTGTTATTACTTATTGCAACAAAATTACCAACCCAACCAGATTACCATTTTAACAGCATACAATGGTCAATTTAACGCATTGCGGTCACTTATGTCACGGGATATCTTCGAGGGAGTTCAACTAACAACCGTAGATCGATTCCAAGGAGAAGAAAATGACATAATCCTCATATCTTTTGTTAGGAATAACAAAGATGGACGAATTGGATTTCTCAAATTTGACAACCGGGTGAATGTAGCGATATCTAGAGCCAAAATGGCGCTTTATTGTGTTGGAAATTTCGAACTTTTTGCTTGTGAAAGTGATTTTTGGAGAAGTGTCACATACATTTTACGCAAGGATGGTTTAGTTGGGAATAAAATGCCACTGAAATGCCAAAAACATGGCAATCTAACAATGGTGGAAAAAGCAGATGACTTCAAAAATATCTCTCCTGAAGGTGGATGTCTAGAAAAATGTGGTCAACTGTTGAATTGTTCTCATATTTGCAACAGACTGTGCCATCCAGATGGGCACATGTGCAAAGAACCAATCGAACGGATGCTTGCATGTGGTCATACACTTGCAGCAAAATGTCACATTGATATCACTGGTTGCAAATGTGATGTTGAAGTGACGAGAGAATTCCCTTTCTGCGGTCACACTTGTAAAATGCTTTGCTACCAAAGTCTACACCAAGTAGCTTGCCAATTAAACTGCGAATATACATTGAAGTGTGGACATAAGTGTTATAATAAGTGTCATGCATTGGATGACCCGGAACATAAGAAGATTAAGTGCCATGAACCTTGTAAGAAGATTATTTGCAAAAATGGACACACATGCAAAAATTATTGCTCCGAACCTCATGTTTCTATGTGTACTATTATGACTGAAAAAGCACTACCGTGTGGGCACATGTTAGAGGTTATGTGTGTCGCTGAATCTTCTCTTTATGCGAAGTGTTGTGGCAAAACGTGCACTAAAACATTGCCTTGTGGTCATTTATGTCAGAAAAAGTGCAGTGAAAGTTGTGAAGGTTGCGATGAAATGGTAGAAAAGGTTTTGGAATGTAAACATACAGTCCAAGTTCGTTGTTCAACAGCTAAACAAGATTTACAATGTTCCATGCCATGTGAGAGGATGCTATCTTGTAGCCATGGATGTTCCAATATTTGTGGTCAGCCATGCGATACCAAATGTATGTTTTTATCAGATGAGCAGATCGATTGTGGTCATATGGTCAAAGTTCCTTGTCATTTGAAAGGTGCATCAATGAAAGAAGTTATGAAGTATTGTGTTAATCCATGTGGTGAAAAGTTGTCTTGTCAACACAGGTGTGTTGGGACTTGTGGAGAATGTGTTCAGGGTAGAGTTCATGTTTCATGTAAGGCAAAATGTGGGAGAATTCAGATTTGTGGCCATAGATGCAAATTCTCTTGTGCATTGGTTTGTCCTCCTTGTGAGCAGAAGTGCATTAATAGGTGTCAGCATCAAAAGTGTCCAAAATTGTGTGGTACAGAGTGCATTAAATGTACTGAAGAATGTGGTTGGAGTTGTTCTCATTATCAATGCAGTAAAATGTGCCATGAATTATGTGATAGGATGGCTTGTAATCAAAATTGTAAGGGGAAACTCAAATGTGGACATCAGTGTATCGGACTTTGCGGTGAAAAATGTCCAAATTTATGTAGAATTTGTGACAAAAAAGAACTAAATGATTGTACTCTCTTGAATTTTGTTGCTGATGCTATGAGATTCATTCAGCTTGATTGTGGCCATTGCTTCGAGGTTAATGAGTTAGATGATTGGATGCAAGCTGATACTGACGTCGTAGGTATGAAAGTTTGTCCTAAATGTGAAGTCATCATTTGGGGTTGTTTTAGGTATGGAAATCTCATTAAAATGAGGTTAGCTGATGTTCAAAAGGTGAAGCAGAAAATGTTTGATAAGGAAAGGGGGTTGCAACACATGAGGAAGCAATTGCAGGAAGATATTGAGAAAAGTCAGCTTTTATGTTCGAGATTTCTAAGGGAAAAAAGTTACTTAGTTAAAAGACTGAGTGGGAGTGGGAAATGGAGTTTTTTTTGAATCAGTTAGTTGTTATTCAGAACCAGGTGATTATATTGAAAATGATAAGCAGTTTGGTGAATGATGTTGCGAGAAATGCAAAATTTAGTCAAGTTCAAAATTTAGTCGATGATGTTATGATTTTAGTTAACAGATTGTTTCAAAACAAAGAAAAGATTAATTTGTTTGAAATCGAAGACATAAGAAAAGAGTTGATTAGGACAGTTTTACGTTTTATGCATATTGTGATTTGTTTGAATGCTGGGAAACAAGAAAATGTGAGTTTCAATGATCGATTTGTTATTAATAAAGGAAAATCACTGTTTCTGAAATCACGAAAATTAACTGATAAAAATGAAGAAGAGATTTCACGAGGTATCCAAAGATTGGCTGCTTGTGGCTTTAACCCTGGATTTGGACAAATTAAAATAGAACCTGTGGTGCTAGTGAATGATATTAATCTAAAATCAGGCTACTGGATCAAGTGTGATAAAGGACATTTGTTTGCCAATATGAAAAGCGGGTGCCCCGACTGTGCAGTTTGTGACTGAATCCTTGTTTTCAGCTTTTAGAACAAACATTTAACATTCTTTTTTATTTTTATGTTGTTTTTCAATTTAACCTACAAATCGTGGGCTAAAATATGTAATAAAAAATAAAAAATCACCTAGTCAATCAATTGTCCTTTTTGTATCCCAAAAGCTTTAAATGTATGTATTCGATTAAACAGTACATTCAATAAATAGTATCCTCTGTATTAATAGCCTCAATTTGTTTGTTTAAAGGGTTTACGACATCAGGTTTTTTATTAGTTTATTAGATTATGCATGTTTTAAAACCTTTAAATGATTTTGCTGATATTTTTTGAAAAATATTGAAGGTTTTAGAGCTAATATTGTAGTTGTGAAAACGAGCAGACGACAATATGAAAAAGTCAGAGATAAAAGCGAGACCAAATCGAGAAGATGTGCGATTGTAACCTGTTGTGACTTAAACCCTATGCACCTAGCATGGGAAATACCAAATGTGGCTTCAGAAACAGCACCATGCCAGTTGTGGCCAACAATGTCCCTCACCAAGCTCAAATGAGCCGTTTTTGGAGATACAAAATGATTTTAAAAATGGGTTCTGGAAACTTAAAAAATAAATAAAAATCTTTCCGGACATTTTAAGAGCTGGCATAAAGTCGGTCATAAAGTTTTTCATGTCATAACCCTTTAATGTATGGGGATGCATTAACTCACTAATTTTCTCAATGAGAAAAAGCAATTGACTGAAATTTCAGGTCAATTTTAATTACCATTAATTTATTTACAAAAAGATAAAAGTTGAAAATTACGGTCTTCTGCTTCGCAGTGATTGAGCTTGGCCAGAAAAAGCTTGAAAAGGATCGTCCTTTGCCTAAAACAAATACAAATTAATATCAATGTAATGATTTAAAATTTGTTGATAATATTACTTCGGAATCTATAGAATGAGTTGAACGTAGATTTCGAATGAATTTCAATGTTCCAACTTGGTAATCGTAGTCAGGAATTCCTCTAATAAATGCATCATATAAGTATTTTTGATATTTTTTTTAAAAAATTTCAATTAAAAACCTTTTAACCAATGGTCGTAGCACTTTATTATCAGAATCACTTGCTCTTTTCTTCCCATCCAATCGATTGCCATGACCAGCGAAAGGTATAAATGATCTCATATCCATTTCCACATCAGCCGCACTTGTGGATGAACTCTAAAGTAATAATTTAATTAATTTAACCTTAATAAATCTATCAAAAAAACTCCTTACATCCATGTCAGTGTCCATAATACTTTCCTGACTGGGACTTTTGTAGCCTAATGGTGCTGCAAATTCAACCTGTAATTTTAAAATTTAATTAGAATTTATTTATAATTTTGTTTTCTCTCTTATTTACATTCATATCACATTCAATAATGGATACAGCTTTTCCAGGTTGAGTTTCCAATGCGCATAATTCATATATCTGTGGATAAAAATATAATTTATTAAAAAAATTATAAATTAACATTATAAATGCAATACTTTATCATTATATTTGATTGCGATTATATCCCCCGTTGTTAAACATGCAAAACTCCGCAAAGCGTTTTCCAATCTACACAAAATATTTTTAAAAAAATATTTTATCAACCAAAATAATTCATTTAAATTAAATATATAAATCATACACTGCTTTAGGATTGGTGATGTCGAGGAAATCTTCAGCTTGGGGTTGAAACTTTGAGAAAGTGGCAATTGGAAGGGAAACACTTTCGACTTGAATGAATCCACCTTCTTCTAATAATAAATTGCGCATCATCTGAAAAGCAAAATAAATCAATAAAATTTTTGAAGTATACTCATAACAACACGTGATTTAATTACCCAATACGGTAAATAAACTTTTCCTTCATCAGCAACGAATTCTAGCACTCCGGAATGGGTGACACGGTTTGTTTTTTTATTGCTCAATTTGAAAAGCATTGGATAAACAATATTCAAACGAGCTAGAATTACAAAGAGATGTTAATTACGATTTCTAAATATATTTAACATGCCTACTCAATGTGTCGAGTGCTGATGGCGGCATTATAACTGAAAAAAAAATCATCGATTTATTATTTATTTCTTTTTGATTTTAGTATTTATACTTTTTCCTCCACGTTCAACGTCTTGTCTCTCATTCCCAGGCAACATTGACACTGAATAACATCGATATTGAGTGTTAAATGGCCTCATGGGCTCGTGAAACATGTTGAAATTGAACTGTAAACATCAAAATATGATTAGTCATTCATTTTTCTATGAAATCAATAAATATTTATATAGTAAATTGTGTAAAATAGCATTTTAACATCCAATTTACCATTGTAATCGAGTATTTTTCTTGTTTAACTAAGAAAACAAAATATTGTCCTCAACAAATTTTCAGTCTCTATTGATCGCAATGATTCGACGTCACAATGGCTACAATAAACATTAATTCCGTATTTTGAAATAATTTTATATTTTAAAAATTAAAAAACCAAGAAATTATTTGTTTTTTATATAAATTCAACCCATTTATTTAGAATTATATTTGAAAATTAACAATAACATTTTATTTTAGTAATAACCACCAATAGAATTTGAACATGCGCGGATTGGCTGTCATTTGAAACTCTTTAAGGGAAATGGCGCGGAATTCCGCCAAATATGCTGTTCGTTGTCTCCCGATGGGTCAACCGATTTAAAGTAACGTCAAAAACATATTTTTAAGGCTTAGAAGTGAAATTCTTCATGACTGGATTTGATATTCGTTACAGTTTAGTTCAAAATGATTGTATCCGATATCAAAAAGGGTTTTTATGACGATATTCACAGTCAACAGGTTCGCAAATTTATTCATCCAAATTATCAAATCAATTTCCTCTAAATATAAATAATTATTATTATCTTCTAGAACGTTCATGTGTTTGTTTCATTCGATGTTGATGCAGTATGTGCGTGGAAAATCTTACAAGTAATTTTTTTTATATTTTTTTATAGTTTCTTAAATTTTATTTTATTTTATAATTTACAGTTTTTATTTCGATGTTGTGATGTCTCCTACACAATCATTCCTGTTAAGACCGCAGAAGACTTGAAACGTGCTTACGATCAAAATAAAGAATTTGTAATAAATTAAAAAAATATAGTTTTATCGTTTTACATCATTTTCTTCATATTTTGTTATTCTAGGTCAAAAGAGTTATTTTAATCAACTGCGGAGCGAATATAAATGTCTTAGATTATCTAGATCCCACCGATGATCCTATATTTTACATACTTGACAGGTAATACAAATAAAATAACAGTAATGTTGTAATATTTACATTTATTTACAGTCATCGGCCAATAGATCTCTACAATGTTTACAATGAAAACCAAGTGCGATTAATACTTAAAGCAGACGACATTATCGAGGCTGAGAAATTTCCCAATTTACAAGATGTCTTTCTAATTGTAATTCAATTTTAAATTCTTTAATTACCAAATTATTTTTTTAATTTTAATTTTTGATTGAATAATTTGATTTACAGAACAACGATGAAGAGGAAGATGAAGAATATGGTAGTGATGAGGATTCGCCGCCGAAAAGAAAAAGATTTGATGAAGATGCATTGGAAAAGCAACGAGAAAAACGTATATGGCAGGAAAAAAGGTAAATAATAATGTTTTAAAATTAATTTGAACTATAAAAAATATTATTTTCTTTTTTTCAGAGATGAAATTATGCACGATTATTTAAAATACACTTACTACGGACCTTCAGTAATTATAATAACAGCTTTAATGTATACAAAAACATTAATAATTACTTTTATTTGTTTAGTCTGCTGTCATAATGTTCGATATTGCGTGGAAATTGTCTTTAGACAATAATGAATTATTATGGTAAGCAGTAATTTTTTTTTTTTTTAATTTTCTAATGAAATTTTAATTTATTTTCCAGGTGGGCGATTATAGGATTGACCGAACAATATATCAACAACAAAATTGACTCGCACGAATACGTCTTAGAGTGCGACAGTCTGCAATGTCACGTCGCTCGACATAATCCGCGCCAAGAAAACGACGCGTTGTCGATAGACTGTCTTAAAATCACATTTGACAGAGAGTAAAATATTAAAAATATTATTAAAATAAATTCTATAAATTAATTTTTCTTTTTTAGTTTATTTTTAGCTTTATACCGGCACTGGTCGCTACATGATAGTATTCGTAATACAATGCACACTGCATGCAGGTTTAAGTTATGGACGTTAAAAGGAGAGAAGAAATTGTATGAGTTTTTAGCCGATTTGGGACTTCCTCTGGCGCAAGTGAAACAAAAATATGTATCAATGGATATGCATTTGCGGGGGAATGTTAAAACGTGGATTGAGGATAAAGCAGAAAAATATGGGTGTGAAATTATTCATTTTAATTAATTACTGATAACTGAATATTAATTTTTTTTTAGGTTGAATCAGATTTTGTTTGCTTCGTTTCACGTTCAACAAGGTTTTAGGAATAAATTTTGTGCAGCTGATATCGTGTATGCGGTGACGGCGCTATTGGAGTCGGGTGATGATAAAACAGCCGTTGAATGTTTTTATGACGCTGTGGATTGTTTAGCTAGGTTGGGATGGAATGATTGGAAAATTTCGATTCTGTTTTGTACTTTAAATGTGATAAACTCGAAATTATTACAGGATTTTTGAGTTCACAATATTTTTCTGTACGAAAATGTGGAGTGGTTTGTGAGGCGTCAGTGCAAAATGTGCGTCAGTGCAAAATGAAAAATGAAAAAATCTGCATTTTTTAAGTGGTAAAACGGACTTTAAAAAACTGCATTTTAGGGTGCGTAAACGTACTTACGTACAAAAACAGTCTCTCTAGACGAGAAACTGTATTTTTAGATGCATGAATGTCTTAACATAGCACAAAATTAATGATTTTGGACGAAAATCTACATTTATTGATTCAATAATGCATTTTTTTTTTAGCTCAGACTAAATTTTTTTAGATGAAACATTTTATTTTCGATGCAAAAAACCCGTGTTAGGTATAGAATTTTTTTTACGTCGTTACCGAAAGTGTTAATACAAAACAGTTTCGAGTATTTCCATTATAACAATTCAATTTATGCAGTTATATTAATTTTTTTTTAAATAATAGGAGTAAAAGTGACATCTTGTACAAAGGACTCGATTCAGCAAAACATCAACTAAGTCTTATTTATCGACAAGTACAAACATTTATAGACTCAGGACAAGTGATCTCGACTGGACCATTTTTCTACGCTAATATTCAAGAAGTAAATAATAATATTTTTTTGAAATATTATTCATTAAATTTTTTTTAGGGTGCAATCAATGCAAAATATTTCTCTCACACGACGTGCATCACTCAACTCGCTCAATTTCTGCTACAGGCTCAAACGACACTACATGTACATTTTAATTTTAAATTAATCTAAATCGATACTTATATTTCCATTCTAATTTCAGGCAAGGAAAACCAAAAAGAAGCATTTGCCGCTTGTTTTATCTGCTCCAGCTGCTGAAGATTTTATATGTCTTGTTGGCATTCCTCCGATTTCAGGAAGTTCAACTAAAAAGTATTTAACTAAATTTAATTTATTTTTTAAAATTTTTTTTCTTCAATTCATTACTACTTTTTATAAATAGTTTTTTTGGACAAGCATTTGAAAAAGCAGCAAGTATGTCGCGATGTAATATTATCGAGCTCAATTTCGATTCATCCAGTAAAATAATTCTAAAATTCAAAATTATTTCATTAATTTTAATTTTTTTTTTTGTTTGTTTATTTCAGTTGTTAAAATCAAAAAAAATGAACGCAGTAGGTTCGTGGCCAGTCTTACCAACCTTTTACAATGATTTTATAATTCTTTTATACATTTTAATTAATTTGTATCGTCTTACTGTGAATTATTTTTTTTTAAAAAAAAGCTGTAAACATTATTGCTATTGTAATTTATTTCATATATTATATAATTTTTATTTTATGTTTTCATTGAGGCGGCGGCGTAACTTGTTCAGGCAATAAATCATGGAATGCGATTTTGATTCTGCAAAAAAAAAGGATTTTTAATTCACGATAAGAATTTTAAATGCGAAAAAAAAAAAATGTTACCTTTGGACCGGGACACCTAAAGTTTCGTTTATGAAGGAATAAAGTGGGGCACTGTATTGGGGGTTTTTCTCTTTGGAAAATACAGCAATGGACCAAATTTGGACGTGTACTGTGTCTTCGCTGGTTGCATTTTGGCACATTCGGGTATCGGGATGTAACATGACAGTGATTTTCTGTTGAAGAAATGATCACGTGATAAATAGATGTTTAAATTAGGTACGTACGAAGTTTTTTGAGTTACGTTTTCGGGTTTTGTTAGAACTTTAGCGATGAGAGCTGAAAAATTGATCTCGAAAGTTGCTGGAATACGTCGAGCAGCAATATTGGTGATTATACTACAAATAGGCATTTTGAAGTTTGATGGGTTGAAAATTTTTATCTTGTCTACATGCACGTTTGACCTATTTCAAAAACACGTGATTAATTAGTCTAATGATTGATTTAATTGATTTTTTTTACGGAATTTAATGTTGTAATGAATTATTTTTAATGATTTATTAGTTTTAATTCATTTCAAAACAAATTCTTGGTATTTTTTAAAACTTTATTTCGGAGATTAATACCGTTTATTCACGTTAGGTGCATCACTATTTATCCATGGGAATTTCAAGTACGGTAAACAAAATTCAAAATTCAAAATTCAAAAGAAATGTTTGGGATTATTTTTAAAGTTGTGCGAGGATCATTCGTGTTATCCTGTGGTAATATTATCTAGAAGCGTACACTCCACCACTAATTAATCATCTAAAACGTATGTAATAATTGATTACAAATATTAAATTTTGTGTACGGCACTTTTAATTAATTAATTTTTTTACTGTATTATATTTTAAAAATCCGGAATTCGGGCTTATCAGACTTAATTTTCAGTCTGCAATCATTCGGTACTTTTAAAATCCGGATTCGTTATTCGGAATCTGGGATTTTTTGAATTCGGTAAATCCCTAATTTGTATCATTCTTGCGAAGTATGTATTTGAGGAAAAAATACTATTTCAATTTATGTATTTTTTTGTGTTTTTATCATGGATTTCCATACTAGTACTTGTAGTCACGTGATTGGTCAAGAGATTGACCATGTAGTACGAAAATATCTAAAGCACTTGTTACAGGCTTGTTAGTTGACTATTAACCAAGATGGTGGTCTTTTTTATTCAATTTATTCACAACACATTGTACTATGCTATAAATAATTTTTTATTTCATATAAAAGTTGGTTCAGGAGGTGGTCCTTGTTCAGGTAATAAATCATGGAATGCGATAGAAATTCTGCACACACAAAAAAAAAAAAAAAACATTTTAATTCCTGATAAGAATTGAATTGAAAGGGAAAACAATTCTACCTTTGAACCAGTACACCTAAAGTTTCGTTTATGAAGGAATAAAGCACTGTACTGCGGGTTCTTTTCTTTGGAAAATACGTCTATGGACCAAATTTGGACGTGTACTGTGTCTTCGCTGGTTGCATTTAGGCACATCCGGATATCGGGATGTAACATGACAGTGATTTTCTGTTGAAGAAATGATCACGTAATCAATTAATGTTTAAATTACGAAGTTTTTTTGAGTTATCGTACGTTTTCGGGTTTTGTCAGAAGTCTAGCGATGAGAGCAGAAAAATCGGCTTCAAAATTTGCTGGAATCCGCCGATCGGCAATATTGGTGATGATACTACAAATAGGCATTTTGTGGTTTGCAAATTTTTATCTTGTGATAATCGTTATCTCATGCACATTTGGTCCATATCCCAGAACTTGTGAGGATTTAGCGAGGAATTCAGTTTATTTATAATTGTTTTTTGTATAATATTGTAATTTTATGTTGTAATAAATTATGTGATTAATTAGTTTTTATTTTAATGTTTCAAAACAAATTCTTGATACTTTTTAGCTGAGTTTACCCACCATGCGAGGTTGTGTTTACTTCCGGGCTTTTAGCAATTTCCAACTGCTTAGCCAATCATCGAGAGCCAATGGCTTCTACACAAGGATTCTTGTGCGAGGAAAGGTAAATTGAGTTTGATTATCAGCACCTGGTTTTTAACGCTTTTTATTTTTTTATTATAGGTTCAGATTTTAAAAACATGAATGAATCAATAGACCTCACCGGTGCATCCCGGAAATTAAAAGATAACGTAATTAGCTGGCATAACTATACAGTACGTTGGAATAATTTGATTTGTTCTGGCATTGATAATGTGAAAGAAATCTGTAATTATATAATGTATGTTTTGAATTAATTAATGCAAAATTACCGTAGGTCTATTTGTGTATTTATTTAATTTTTTTTTGTTGTTTTTAGAGGAAATTCAACGAAGGATGACACCACGGGAAATTACGATGAAAAACTCAACGAAATGTTTAATCCGATGGATATCACAATTGTTCAAATGCAAGAACTTGTGAAAAAAATGAGTCGATTAACGTCAGAATTGAAATATTTATCGGAGACTAACGACAGCGGTTTTATTAATGAAGATGAACAAAACTTAACCCGAAGAAGGATAAATAAATTTTGTAAATATAAATAATTCGGATTTGAATTTAAAAGCTAAAAACAATTTTTTTTTAAGATGAAATTTCAGAGGAATTGCTAATGGCATACAGAAAAGAATTTGATGTGAAAAACAGTTGCATTAAAGAGTTAGCAAGGCATCGGGATAGACCTAATCTGATGCATTTAGTCGGTGTTTGGGAGTCGCAAGTGTATCTTTATTCTGTAAAGTTTAATATTGAAACAATGTTGCAAGAGATGAACCTAAGATAAAGGCATCCGGATAAGCCTAGATTTAGTCTGTGTTTGGGAGTCGCCCATTGAGGAGCAGTAAAATTAGAAACATTAACAGTGATATCTTGTTTATTTATCAAATAAGAAATTTTTTTTATATAAATTTTTCATTTACAACTTGGAAAATATTTTTGTTTTTGATTTTAAGTACACGGTTTGAGCATTTGTTTATTTCGTTACGTTATGCATAGCATGAGCTAAATACCCCACATTATTCGAACATACACCGGCAATGGATATGCGGCCATCTTTAGTCAAGTACACAGAATAATCTTTAATAAGGGATTCAACCTGAAAAGACAAAATTGTTGGAAACTAGTCTGGTGTTATGACAACCGACACTAACCTGTTTCGAATTCATTCCTGTAAAACAGAACATTCCTATTTGATCTGTGATGTGTTCCCAATTTCGCTGAGAACCTTCTTTCGCCAAATTGTCTTTTAGTTTTTGTCGCATGGTTATAATACGATCCGCCATTCCTTTGACCTCTTTCAACCTGAATGTCAAATTGTTAGATTTATAATAATTCTGTTTAAATTTTATACAGTACTGCTACCATTCGCCTTTAAGCTGAGGATCATTGAGAATAGTAGAAACGATCCGGGCGCCGTGAATAGGTGGATTAGAATACATGGGACGAATAATAATTTTCAGCTGGGAAAGCACAGACTCGGCTTCTTTTTTGTCGCCACAAATAAATGAAAAGGCACCTGCTCTTTCACCTACAAAAAGTGCATTAATTTAGGAATTTAACTCATTCATCATAAATAGATCGACTTATAGACGAGTATATATGGTAGTTTTATTTTAGTTATCTTATTTTGTCCAAAATTAAATTCATTTATAAAGAAGCATTTTTTAAAAGTTAAATTGACAATAATGATTTGTCAATTTAATTAAAAATAAATTATTCGTTTTTATGACTCGTGTATAAATCGAATTGGAAAAAACGATAAAGGTTTGGTCCAAAATTTCTCGACTAATAGGCGAGTATATAAGGTATTTGTTTGCAAAAATGAAGAATTTTTAATATTTGTACCATAAAGTCCCATATTTTTTGCAAACGATTGAGCCAAAGCGATATTATGGTTTTCTTGCAGAAATAATCGGACCGCATACGCATCTTTGGCAGTATCGCCACTAGCAAAGCCTTGATAAGCCATATCAAAATAGGGTAGTAGTTTCCGATTCTAACAGGATTCAAAATTCAGTTAATGTCATAATGTGAGTTAAAAAGTTGACAACAACTAAAAACTATTATACACCTGTATAACTTTGGATATTTCTTTCCATTGTTCCGGTTTCGGATCGACTCCAGTTGGATTATGAGCACAAGCATGAAGTAGTATTACAGAACCTTCAGGAATTTTCTGCAAATAAATTCGAAATTTATGTTCAAATAAATAATTTTTAAATGCTTTCAAATTCAAACTTACAGCAATATCTTGAAGCGCACCTTGGAAGTCAAATCCACATGTTTTAGGATCATAATAACGGTAATGTTTTACATTCAAACCTCGATCCCTACAAGAAAAACATTACAATTAACAATGATAAATATCCAGGGTCATCTTAAACATTGTCAATGCGAATTCTATTTCAGTCAAAAAAAATCCGATCTACCGCCATTTTATAAAACACAAAATATGGACCTACGCCATACAAATGCCAGAATGCCACTTACTTGAAAATAGGAGTATGATTGCCCCAACTTGGTGTAGGTAAATAAATATCCTTAGGACCATTATGAAATTTTTTAATAAATGAAGCACCAATTGTAAGCGACCCGGTCCCTGAAATACCTTGCACTGTTGCATTCTAGGCGAAATAGCACAATTTTATATTAACAATTAACAATGAAACAATTAGTCACCTGGTTGTTTTTCAACTGAGGATTGTCTTCTCCTAGAGCCAATTGAATTGAAGCCTTACAGAAGTCTGCACTACCAGAAATTGGTGCATACTCTTTTTCCAAGTTCTTAGACCGCATAATCTCTTCAGCCTAGAACAAGTTTAGTAGATAAAATGAGGTATTCAAAACCACAATAATAACAGGTAATAATGATGGTATATCAACATTCAATTTTGATTTAACATTTCTCAAGTCTCTTTGGTTAATTATTACTAATAAATTTCTAACATTGATTAAGAAATTATGTAACAACGGTGGTAAAAATGATTTAAGCAGGTATCAAGTATACTATTTTACAGAATGTTGTGGCTTGATTTGATTCAACTACAGGTCGATTAATTGTCACTTATTTCAAAGAATTAGAGCACTAGCCTCACATCGGTACCAGGTTCGATTACAGGCTTCGGCTTCCTTACCAAAATTTGTGAAGAAGTTTTTTTAGAGTTCTCCTGCTTGTTGACGATGGGTTTTCTATGGGTTTTTTACAGGTAGACTGGTTTCCCCCATCAACTAACAAAACTTGGTTTATGTTAGGCTGCAAGACCCTTGAAGGGGGGATAGAATCATTAAAAAGTACCCACGCTGGACATACTATGTATAGGGCCATAAGACTTGGGAAACTCTTGATTGAAGAAAGAAGATGAAGTGGGTACCCGGAGCAATACCGCACTAAGCCTATCTCAAAAAATCTGTCCAGTATTACAGTGAACGGATTCTTTGAAATAAATAATAAACTTTATATGCTAAAACAAAATCAAGAATGCAATGGAAGCATTTATCTATCTTTAGAATTCCTGTTTACAGTGTGAAAAGCAGTGAGCTTATTGGTTAAAGCCATTGCAAGAATATGTTCACTATAATACTGGACAGATTCTTTGAAATAAATAATAAACAAAATCAAGAATGCAATGGCAGCATTTATCTATCTTTGGAATTCCTGTTTACAGTGTGAAAAGCAGTGAGCTCGTTGGTTAAAGCCATTGCGTGGGATTGTGGGATACTTTCAGACTTCTGCTGCCTTGTGTTTCCAGCCCATAGAAAGGTTAGTAGACCTTGCAGATATGCTCGCTTATATGGCGGCAATGACATTTGTAAATTTACATTCGAACTTAATTTTTTGTCAAAAATGTGGAAACACTTGCATCAGTTAATTGGAAAAAATAATTATTTTACAATACCTCATTACATAACATGCAATTATTACAACTTCTCAAGCTACACAGAACTTATGATGAGTTTTAACCCTTTTAGGACCAGTCAAGTAATATTACAGTTTTTTTATAACCTGGCGCTATTATTAATCTACTAAGCTATATCCAAGTTGTTTGTTAGATTCAAATTAAGAAAAAAAACTCATTAAAATTGTTCGATCTAGAAAAATATAGTTTTTTCTACTTTCAGTGTTATTTTGCAATGCACAAACAAATACCAACGCATTGTTGGCTATGGCCATTATTATTACAAGGTGCATTCATAAATTACTGAAAAAAAGTTCACGGTTTCTGAAAGGGTTAATGACTCCAATCTCAGACAATTCAAACTCACCTTTTTAACACTAGGCAGCACGTATGGCTTTCCCTGATCATCTCTGTAAGCTCCGACTCCCAAGTTGATTTTTTTAGCATTGGTGTCTCTTTTAAATGCTTCCGTCACTCCTAAAATAGGATCTGGAGGTCCAAGTTCCACGTGGCTCCACCAAGAACTTTCATAAACGAAAACTTTTTATCAGGCTCGAGCCTTATCTTTAAATCTCTTGAAATATGTCAGCCACGTAAATGAAGTTTAACCGCAAATTAAACTTCATTTAGCAGAGATGACACCTTAAAAAAATAACCTATGACGTAGTAGTAAAGAAGGCACTCTGCCCACCGCAGCTTTGCTAGCTGTTCCGATCGTTAATATTCCCGACGGAATCATGTTTAACGCAATCCGTTGAACTTGAGCTGTGTCCTTTACCTGATTGAGTTCCGCCTACGGAAAAAGCGCCTCCTGGAAATTGCATTGGACAACATCTAATGTAGATAAGCCAAGCGGCAAATGTTATAATTACAAGTTTGAAAAAAACCCGCAAGCAGGAAAAAGGAAAAGGTGAGTTGAAAACTCGGTTGAACATAAACGCGTGTTTTTAACTTGTTTTTCTTCTTTAATAGCGTTCAATGGCAAAAACTAAACGTAACAAGAAATTAAGCAAATCAAGCAACGAAGATGAAGACATTGCAGAAAGTTCTTGTAAACCTAAATCAGAAAAAGATGTGCCGAAACGTAAAGCAAGTAAAGAAGCATTAGAAAAGAAGAGAGAAAAAAATCGACTGAATAAATTGAAAAAAAGACAAATGAAGCGAGGAGAGATTGAGATTTCAACCAAAGGCAAGGAGGAAGCTCTGGAATACTTGAAATGTTGGAGCACTGATAAAGCAAATTGGAAATTTATGAAAGTGCGTCAGACCTGGCTGCTCAAACACATGTTCAAAACAACAGTAAAAAGATATATTAAGATTTCTAAATTAAATTAAACGTAATTATTCATTAATATTTGCAGTTTACTGACGAGGAGTTTGATACATTAGTGGAATATGCAACTAGTATTCAAGGAAATGCGAGGATAAAGTTACGTGAACAAGCAGAAAGCGTTATTAAAGATATTGATGAAAAATGGACGAAATGTAAAGAAAAAGGCATGTCTTTGTATATATATTTATTTTTATTTTATTTATTTATTTTTTATTCATTTTTTCAGATGATGCCGATGTCCAAATACACACGAGAGCACAGAATGTTGTTGAATTATTATGAGAAATATCACTGAAATCAAGCGAAGTTTAGTTCAGGATGCAGAAATATATACAAAACTAAAAACAGATGAATCTTCTGTTATTTAGTGATTTAATTATGATAATTGTGACTTTATCGGAGAATATCAATGAATACAAATAATTAGCTGAACCCCATCACTACAACAATTTTTGAATAAAATATTTAACATTTTAAAAACATTTTCTTCTGAAGATTATTACAATTTTTTCGAATTAACGGGGTTATGGACCTATGAACGTTCATTCGGCTAAAATTCTTATTATATTTACGTTAGATTAAACCGAAGAGTTGTGATATGAAGCAAATATCAGCTGTTCTTTTACCTATGTACAATTTCGACATTAGATGGCGCCGTAGCAATGTATGATATTTCGGTATTCTGACAATCGAGATTGGAGGTCTGGATTTTAATTATTTTAAAATTTAATTTTGATCTTTTTTATTATTAGGGCAATGTAACTAAATGTGATATATAATATAAGAAAGTCACATGTGATAACGTCATTCTTACCACGCTGTTTTCTTCAATATGGCGACGGAGCAACATGCTTTTTCGGTTGTTTACAAGTACATTCAAGCAGCATATTTATCAACGGACAATTTGATAAGGAAATGGGACAGTTGTATTAGCGAGAATTTCGATTCAATCAAGTAATTAAAGGGTTAATAAGTACGTAAATTCACTTGTAAGTGTAACATTAATATTTTTCTTATAGATCATTTTTAACGGCTTTGGATCAATTGAATAGTAGCAATTTAATCAACCCTTCTCATTTTAATTTTACCAATTCTGGTGATATTCGAGCTGGAGTCACCTACGAAATACATAAGAAAATCTCCAATGATCGCGTTGCAATTAATCAAGCACTGTATTATATTAAAATTCGCATTGTTTTGCATTTATTAAATTAAATTTGTGTTAAGATCAACTTTGGAAGATATTGTGGATGAAATGAAGACCAAACTCGACAAATGCGTGAATGAATGGAACAAAACCTGCGCCATTTTTGAATTTGAGAAATTTATGTCACCAAAAGGCGTTTATCCGGCCGTCTGTCAACTGATTTTTTGGCTTGAAGAAATTTATTTTTGCTACAGAAACGGGTAAAAATATGAATTATGTTTTATTTATAGAATTTTTTCTAATTTTATTTATTTGTTTATATGGCAGATATGTACTGAGGAAACTTTTAGTGGAAAGTTATGGTGTTAATGACGAAGCGCCACGATTAATGACCGAATGGCCAATGAATTCTAGAAGTGGTAGCATTGAAAGTGCGATACAAATCTTAAATCTTATTTAAAGGGTTTACGACGTCACAGTTTTTATTGATTTATTGGATCAAGCATCATTTAAAACCCTTAAATAATTTTTCAGAGGTTTTTTGAAAAAATTTTTCGGGTTAAAATGCAATGTGAAGTTGTGAAAACAAGCAAACGACAATATGAAAAAGTGAGAGATAAAATCGAGACCAAATTGAGAATTTGCGCGAGTGTTACTAGTTGTGATGTGAACCATTTAACATGGGGAATGCCAACTGTGACGTCAGAAACAGCATTGTCCCTCACTAAGCTCAAATAATCTGTTTGAGATACAAAATATTTTTTTAAAATGTGTTTCGAATACTTAAAAAAAATAAATAAAAAATCATTTAGGCCGTTTTATGTGACTGTGAAAATTATTCAGTTATAAAATGTCTGATGTCATAAAGCCTTTAAAGTTGATCTAATAATTTGTGTTAATTTGATCAATTTCTTTTTAAAAATAGACATTTGGATGAATATGCAGTTGTTTGCCAAGTTAAACATAGACGAATTAGATGCTTTAACTGTTGAGGTGTAACTTTACGATTTATTTTATCTACATATTTATTTACATGTATTTTGTTTTTGGTTTTTGCTTTTAGGAAGACCTAGAAAAATCGTTCAGTGGTAAATTATCAATTTCTGTGAAAAATGAGAGTCGAAATGAAGAAGCATAATGAGTGGCAGCTAAGGACAGGTTAATTGATTAAACATGAATTTTTGTTATTTCTTTTTTGTTTTATTTTAATTTTTACAGAATTGCAATCTGCATCCTTTTCTTAGTGGCAGTCATGATTAAGGTTAATTTATTACATCTTATGAGCAGGATTATAAAACATTAATAATTTTTGTGTTGGAATTTATAGTGTGTAACGAAGATAAAAGGACAATGAAGTTGAAGACATGTTTGTTGATGATGAAGGAGGTCAAGACCATACGGGTTTGTGGCATTTCTTATTGAGAATTAATTACATACTAAAAATCTTATTACAATAGTGAGAACAAAACATGTTTAACACAAATCTGTGGAATAAAAAAATTCAGTTTATATTTGAGTGAAGTTGCTGTTACCTGTTCTAAATCCAAAGCAATTGAAGCAAGTAAATTGATTTTTTTGCAGATAACTGCACCTTCTTCCTTAAATTGCATTTTTTTTTAGCACAAAATTAAATTTTTTTTCCGGGAAAGAGCACTTTTTAGATGCAAAAATTGTCAGGAATAAGGGCGGGGTAATTGGGTGATTAGTTCAATGTTTGCAAGCTCGGGTAAGAAATCAGCCATATTTGCTAAGTTGAATTGATGACTAAAGGTAACTGTCATTCAATCAGGCTTAAGTGCTTGACTTTAGATGTAAAAATAAGAACAAAGTTTGTTATTAGCATTAGTCAACAAGAGTACGTAGACAGCTTTTGTGGGAATGATGTTGAATTTTAAGCGTTTTCATTTGGCTTTACTTAGACTAAAGTCAATTAGTGAAATTTTTTTATTTGCACTTCTGCCCACGCTCAGACAGGCATGTGGATCAGCAATTATGGGGACAATCAGCACCCGACTGTATGTCTCAAAAATCAATACTAAACTAAGACAGCAGGAGGAATGTAATATTAGTTTTTCTTTTACTGTGATTAATTTTTAATAATTCCAATTAAAAGCAGGTTTTCTGCAATAACCAATAATGTTGTTGAAGAATTATTTTTTAATTAATTAATTTTATTTTTGACTTGGCGAGCGGTCTGAGCGTGGGTTGTGGCAATAACGGTATGGATGTAACAGCAAGGAGTAAGACAATGTAGCAAAAAATAGCGGGTCATGAGCACTTCTATTTATCGACAGTGGACTAATTGTCTTCCATCTTTACTTTATTTCTCTTCCATAATGCATCTTGTTCTTGCTTCACTGTTAAGGCCGATTCACATTTAACATAATTTTCTAGCCAAAAAAAACGAAAAAACTTCTGTGGTTGTTCGTGTTTGCTGATGAGAGCTGCGAGGCCAAAGGCACAGATATTAGTGGTCATTTTTAATGAGGTTTGGAGTTTAAAAAATCTAATACGCGTATCTGTAGATGTTGGGGGTGAGGAGTTTCAAAACCTATCCAGTGTATTTGTGCCAAGAACTGGATGATGCTGGACGCAGACATTCAGCGATTTCGCATCGCCGAGCGTTTTCGTCTGCGATTCGCGTCACTAATCGCCTCTGCTACAGCAGACTTGTTCCAAAATATTGTTGTTATGACAAATATTTTGGAACAATTGTTGATAAAAACAAAGAAAATAGAGCAATTAGAACATGTGATCTAACATGTGATTTACATCGCCTGATGAAAAAATACACAGTAGTAGTATTTCTTTTTACTCCATATAGGGCTACGTAGTGCTACTGTGACAAAATTTGTATTTCTATATAGAGCGCTTTTTTGCGTACCGGCAACTTGCCGCATTTCTTTTTAGAGCGCACTGCAAGCGCCCGGTGTGCGCTCGCTACTTATTTCTGAGACGTAGCGCACATGCTTTTCCACGTGATCAGCATCATAATAAAATGACGATCATCAAAATAACATGGCGATTACCAAGGTAACTAAAACTAAAACATGGCGATTACCAAGGTAACTAAAACTAAAACATGGCAATTACCAAGGTAACTAAAACTAAAACATGGCGATTACCAAGGTGACTAAAACTAAAACATGGCGATTACTAAGGTAACTAAAACTAAAACATGGCCATTATCAAGGTGACTAAAACTAAAACATGGCGATTACCAAGGTAACTAAAACTAAAACATGGTAATTACCAAGGTAACTAAAACTAAAACATGGTAATTACCAAGGTAACTAAAACTAAAACATGGCGATTACCATATTTTTAGTGGACACAAATCGAAAATGCCTGCTGCGGAATTGTTCACAATCATTGTGGAATGTGATTTTTAAAAAATTATTTTTTTAAAAACTGCAGTATTCTTTATTTAACAAATAGAGTCATACAAATTAATAATAATCTGTCCGACTCCTAATGTTAATTGTCTTAATCCACTTCCAATTTTAAATTTCTTAATAAAATAATTGTAATTATAATATAAAAGAAAACTAAATGTTCACAGAAAATAAATAATTTATTCAATATGTTTAATTGGAATCCATTCACAAAGCCAAATGTCAAAATCCTCTATTTTTGTATGCTATTTGTAGCATTACAGTTGCCAAATTGTATTCCACAATACTGAGGAATACTGCACTACCGTATTGTCACTTCCTGTATTTGGTGACATCATGTACCGCTACTAGGTAGCACTACATGTTGCAAAAAGAAATACTACGAATGGATGTAGATTCCCTGGTCGCGTGATGGAAGTGACGTTTTCTGGCATATGCAGAGCTCATCAGCGATTGGAATGCAATGTGAATTGCTGCATGTCTGCGCCCAGCATTAAAGCTGGGCAATGTGCGATAGATGTTCTTTACAACTTAGCAAAGGAGAAACAACTAGTATTACTAGCTAGTTTTCCTCAAATTTTACATTATGCTGAAAATAGAAATATTTTATGAATACTTTATATCTCAATATCACACGTCGATAGTTTTTTTGTCTGTTCTTCTGATTCTGTTATCTGATGGCATTTCATTCAATTTACTTTTGCTGGTTATATGTATTTTACATTCGGAGGGAAGGAACTTAACTGATTTACGCTTTTGCGGATTTAGGTTTCTCTCCTCTAACCTAATTTGAAATGCCATATCTGTGTGGAACAGATTAGTTGTCTTGTGATATTTACTTTATAAATATTGGTTTGTAGACATACATTTAATGAGATTACAGACTAGCAATTTGTGTTTGTGTTGGCTTAATCAATCAATTTCAGTGTGAAGTGGACTTGCTTAATGGTTTTGAGTATATGACTTTTCAGTAGTATTTAACTCTCATTTGTCATGCTGTACTCTCATCTGAACTACTCTTCTAAAATTCAAATCCACTTTATGCTTAGTTCACACTTGAACCACTTTTGTAGCAGTTATGACTTTCTAAAACTTTAATTTCTACAACTTTCAATTTATCCTCTTCTTTCTGTTCACACTTGTGAAGAAGTTTTGTAGAAGACTGACATTTTGGAACCAAAAAAGAGTAATGAACCCCTTTAAAAACCTGGGGATTATTTGTCTGGCAAAATGAAGACAAATGTGTGGCAAGAAAAATTAAAAATATTATTGTTGTTAAACAATGTGGTAAACCATGTGGCCACTGGTCAGTCACGTGATTGATCAGGGACGTCAGGTTATAGGAGAGATTTCTTAAACTTAAGTTGTAGAAAGGGCAATTTGATCTGAGTTGTATAAAACTGGATCAAGTGTTAATGCAAGACTTTCTGAAAGTGGGTGCGTTGTGTACAAAAGTGGTTCAAGTGTGAACAGGGCATTAGAAACCTTTGCTCACTTTTCTACAACTCAAAACAAAATGCCAAATTTTCTGCAACTTATGGTTAGTTCACGTTGGTCTTCACACCACTTCGTACCTTAACACAAGAGATGGCTGTGCAACATATTGTGGGCTTAAAATCACAGACGTAACAGATGCAACCAATTTGCTTTAATTCTCAGAAGCTTATTCTATGGGATAATTGTGCCAAGATGTACAACTTTTTTCAAATTTTTTTTAAAATTTTGAAACTTTCTGGAGCTGTTCTAAAAGTGTTTTTACATACACGTAATTTATTTGGTGATTTTCAAACTTATAAAAAAAAGTTATTGTAAAAAGAAAATATGAGGTTCTTAAAATCCTAGCTTAAAACATTTGCTGTTTTCACTTCATTCTTTCTCTTTAATGAGAGTGCTTTTAAAATACACTACCACCTACATGCAAGGTAGAGAATAAACAAAGCAGTCGACACATGTTCAGTTCACATTTCATATCAATTGCAATTAATTGCACTAATTGGAATTAAAATTAAGTTAATAAACACAATTATTATTAGTAAATGATTAAACACACTTCGCATACTGTTCAAATGATCACATTTTGACCGTGTGTCTTGATTTTTACAACCGGTGACACCTAGTGTCAGTTGGTGAAACCATGGTAACCATGGTAACAGCACTAAAGCGCTTTAACCTAGAGTATATAAAACAGGACAATTGACCCACTAATAGGTCTTTGCGTTGTCCCAAATTGTTAGGTGTCTGAGGGTTAAGAAATGTTCTAAAGAGGAGTAGCAATAAGTGATCTGCTTTTGTGGGCTGAAAGTGCGCTAGGGGCCATATGGCTAAAATTCATTATATGCTTTAACCACAGTATAAAAAATACTCTTTCTATTCTGAGCTGAAAGCATTTTATGAATTTTGACCCCTGGTACATCTTCAAAAATGATATTACATTGCTAACTCTTCTTTTGAATATTTTTAAAGCGGAGCAGTTGCATTAGGTTGCATTGAGAGCGGGACAACTAATACAAGAACTGATCAATTGAAATGATATTTTCACCAGCGGTTCTCAACCTATGCGAGTCGGCCACTCAAATATTAAAATTGCAATGTAAATTGAAGAAAACGCAGTTCATAACTACTTTAAAAACAAATAAAATATTCAATAGATCATAGATTAGATTTATTACAATAAATAATGATGGGAATTGCAAAGAATAAAAATATTATTACATTTCTCAATGCCAGACCAATAATAAAAATTATTCAGATGTTTGAAAGTGATACAAATTGAAAAAGGTTGAGAACCCGTGACTTGCACTACATATCAGAACGACCATATAGACTTCATGTGCATGCAACAAATAGTAAAATCTCGACATTTTATTGTGAATAGGTTCAGGTCAGGTTTTTGCCTTGTTAGCAAGCACGTAATACGATTAAAACAGCATATTAAAATGCTGTGCATTTCATACAAATGACAATTTAAAATGCATGTATAGAAGAAATATTTCTTCCTGCATTCATTATTATCAGATGCAGGCTAATATTATCATGCAGATTATCTCATCTGTTCCCAATACAAACGTTAAACAGCATTATTAGCCTAGTTAGTTGATGAGCAATCTGGGCATCCCAGGTGTTTCTCATTTTTAAGATTTTAACTGATGTAAAGTAAATTGTGGATATGCATTGAAATAGATGTTTTGTAAATTTTCATTATAGCCTTAACCAGTTATCTCCCAACCCATTACCGCTGGATATTGGTACTTATTGTGCTTCGTGTTAGTTATTTATTGTTAGTTGAATATTAGTGAATTTAGGTTCTCGATTACAAGTATTGGTTAAAATTAAAGGCTGTGAATTTGTGATGATGCTTTTATGGGATCAATCCCTTAATCCCAGTTAAGATTCTAAATGTGAATATTTTGTCTCCATATATACTCATCAAATGCGAAATAATGAAATAATGCGGTTTTTGAAGTAAGCATTTAATCCTGAACTATAACGTCATTGCATTTTGCTGCAGTGCTATTGATGTTCAACATTTGTTCAGGATAGACTACAGTATTTAGTGATGTAATAATAGAGATTTTAATATTAATCATGAATAAACGTGCCGTTTATTGCTTTTATTTTAGTAAAGTGAATGTGATAAGCAAAGTTTACAGGAACATAAATAAACTGATATGTTTATTGAAACACTTCCACAACTAAATGCTAGACAGCTATTGAAGCTGATATGGCCATGAAATGTTAATCTACCGTGGTAAAAGTTATAGCTATTCAACACACTTTTGTAAACAAAAATGTTAAATTACATGCTACAAGTACGAAACTGAGAAGTGAACTTTTTTGCATTGTACTGAAAGTATATATTGCGGTACCTTATTTTAATGTTGTCAACAATCCAAATTTTCAAAAAATCATTGTGATCAGAATTCTTGATGAATTAAGTCATACATCCTGGATGAGTTAGAGGTATGTACGCAGTTAAACATCTTGAAAGATCATTGGATTTGGAATAAAATTCTGGTCACAATGATTTTTTGAAAATTTTGATTGTTGGCAACAATTACATAGCTCTATTATGACTTTTTTTGAGGGCTTCGCAGACCCATACATCCAATTTAGAAAAGTTGCCCAAAAAATTAAACATCCTAGATAAGTTTAATTTTTAATTTTATCTTCAACAGTTCTCAAGATATGGTCAAAATTGCAAAAACCTGATTTTGGTGGTTTTTAATTTTTTTCTCAGTAACTACTAAATAAATCTTCAAAAATTTTACACGAAATGATAGCTCTACCATTCCTATGTCTGTCAGTATTACAGCTTTTTTCTGACTTTAAAAAAGTACCTGTTCCATTTTTTTGGCTAGGAGGTGTAATCCAAAAATAAGCCTGCCACTTGTAAAAATCCCCGTACACGGTGCACTAAACTTACAAAGAGTTTATGTCACAACTAGTAACAATCGCGCAAATTCTCGATTTAGTCTCGCTTGGTAGGTTTGGTAGGTTTGGTAGGTGCTTTTTTTCTGATCATTGATTAGTCTTATGTTATAAATATTAAACAGTGTAAAGTAAATAAATCATGTTCGCGATGTGCACTGGTACCTTCCAGTAATAAGATCTTGATTACACTATATACTAGCTGCATTCGAAAAGTTTTGCTACTAAAACTGTTTTAGTAGCAAAAAATAATACTAAACCGTTAGTAGCCTCGGGCCACATGTGCAAAGACAAACAAAAAATAAGGATGCTCCATTTGTGTGTAATATTCGTGTTGTAAAAAAAAACAAAACGTGCATGTACAAATCTTAGATTAAACCTCAGATTAAAGGCGAAATTTTAACTTTGCCGTTTGGAAAGAGTAAGGTTAAGACTAAACTTCGTTTCCAAAACATTGCAAGAAACTCCCATTGGCTAGAGCCTTTTCCCAGCAATTTTTAATGCACTTAAAACAATAATTCGAAAAATGACCATAAAAGGGCATAAATGAACATAAATGAAGATAAACGAACATAAACGAACATAAAACGAACATAACCCTTAGATGGGCAACCTATGACACAATTGTGTTCAGCTCTTTTCTTGAATAGGAAAATTTTTTTTTGGCTTATCTTATGAAGCTGAAATTTTCTGACTTTGTTCAAATACTAATAAACTTTATATAAAAAAAAATTTGAAGTATTTGCTTTGATATTTATTAAAATAATTGATCAGCAAATTTTAGCCCCTTAAAACTCCAGCAAAAAAAAAACCGGCTTCACTGCATATTGGCTAAAGCGCTTCTGTTTAGGGTTACTAGCAGAGGATCACATTGAAAAAAGATTGTGAAACAAGAAAGCCAAGTAAAGATGAAACTCTGTGTGCATGTGCAGTGGCCGTTTTTGGAAAAAACTAGCGCCAACAGCGGCAGTTTTTTCAACCAAATGCAACAGCGCTTTAACTACTTGACCCGAAATGAACATGAACATGATTGTGTTTATGGGTTATCCACTAATGTTGTTTTTAAAGTTTGCATATCCGAGGGATAAACGAACATAAACGAACATAAAACGAACAAAAAAACGACTATAAATGATCATAAAAATAATCATATATGGTTTTTTGTGCAAGCAAACAGGCTCCAACCAATGGGAGTTTCTCGCAATGTTTTGGAAACGGAGTTTAGATTAAGACTAAAATTAAAATTTTAAACAATTTATTCTTTGTTGGCAATATTGTTTAATGCAAACAATGCACTCAGGATATGGATTTTTTAAGTTTAAATCATTCATACATATAGTTTAGGTCTATTTTTGAAGCAAATTTTGAAAAAGACATAGGAAAATTGACTTTTTAAGATTAAATTCATTTTCAAATGCTAGAATAGGTAATTAGTCATTTAATGATAGAAAAACCAGAAAAAAATTGTAATATCAAAATATCAATACACTTGTCAGTTGTCAAAATTTTCCTAAAGTTTAAGTTGAATAACATGTATTTATTTTTTTTTAGTTATTCTTTTGATAGAATTTTGCATTTAAAAAAAACTAAAGGATGTAGTCATGTAGATGTGGAACAAATGTCAAGAATGCATTTGAAGATAAACGCAGCTATCTTTTCATACAAAAACAAAAATTAGTTTTTTATTTTTCTCTCTTGTTTGCATGAAATTGAATGAAAATATTTCATCATATTATTATTTTTTTGAAAAGTAAACAATTAAAAAAAGTAACAATGTGATTAGAATTGTTATAAATTATAATGTAATCGAAAAAAAATATTTGATCATATTGGAAATGCTACACAACCACAACAACACACCTCCCTTCAAAATAGCCTCGTCTGTGATGATTTCACTACGTCACTCGGCGTCACTTCACTACATTCGACCCGTTTTTAGTCGAATTGAGGTGTGTCTGCTGCTTGTTTGCCACTGCTGTTGCTCTTATTTATTCGCCTTCATTCTCTGTGCAACATCTGCTGCTCCAGTAAGTAAAAATTTCTCGATTAATCTCCGATATTTTCACCGATTGAGAAAACCTATGGGAAATTTTATAACAACTTGCATAACTAGTCCAAATTAAAACATAAACAAAACAACAAATAAGAACAATTTAGTAAACACAGCAAATTTCCGTTAAAAATTAATTTTTTACAAAGAAAAAGAATATAACAAACATGAAAATTATGTTTAGAAATAAAAGTTTATTTGAATTGTTGCTATCAACGCTTATCCACGCTTCTCTATATCGATAATTGGTACTTGGTTGCTATGACAACTGAAAAGTGATGAGCTTAATTCAGAATGTTACATGTGCATATTTTCTCAAGTTGTTTACTTTTGTTTATATAATGATATGTTTGGAAAAATTGTGTTTTTTATTCAAATTTTAATATAGAAAAAATTGCGGATACAATAATTGTGTTTTGGAATGATTGATGGGGAAAAAATTGATGTTACATGTTTGCTAAATCGATTTTAGACCTTATACTCACTTTTTCTTTCATTCACCTGTTTAAACATCATCTTTGACGTGGAATTGGTATTATTTTTAGCACGTTATTTCCTCCAAAGTGCAATGAGAATTATTATTTTATTTTTTTGATCTTGCTGGTTGAAGTTTCCCTTTCACTTGTCAGATATATTTGATTGATAGTTTTAACGGTTTTAATTATTTTATTTCTATTTCAATTATGGAAAGTTTTTGAATGTCTGTTGCAATTTAAATATTTTCAATCTATTTAATAATGGGATTTTGTAGGATACCAAATCCTGGGGAAATGATGTTGAAGTAAACTCTGTTTTCAACACATTGCGAGAAACTCCTATTGTCTAAAGGCTTTTCCGGGCGATTGTTTAATGCACTTAAAAATAATTCGAAAAATGACCATAAAAGGGCATAAACGAACAAAAAAGATTTTTTTTCGAGAGACTTATTAGGTGCATTCAATATCGGTAAGTCATTTTGACTTATTTGACTTATCAAAACAGGAAGTGACGTCTTTTACGTTGTACTATAGTATCTTCGATAAGTCAAATCTAAAAAAGTCAAATAATGCAAATAAGTCATCTTTTAATGACTTATTTGACTTGCAGAAGTGACTTATGGTGTGGTGCGTATGTACATTTGTAACTAGGGCAAATTGGTGACTTAATTTGGGATCAAAATTATTCAAATTGCGATTAAATCTCGATCAACGGACATTTCATCGCCAAAAAATATAGGCGCCATTTCATCGATGTTGATTAAATAAACCGATACTACACTGATCCCAAAACACCACTGGTTGACATGCTTTGATTGATAATTTTTATGATAATTCTTAATTCCATCATAAATTCTATCAAATCAAGCAACAAGTTTTGTACAACAAATTTTCTCTTTCATCAATTTTCCCTTGATAACAGCTTATGCGTTTTCTAATAATTATATCAACAGCCATTTTGGTCAACAACAGCTTATGCGCATGGGGACAACAATAGCACATTGGCACGTTCAAACAATAAGTGACTTCTTTCAGTCACTAGGGTTTACGACGTTTTTTATTGGACTATTGGATCAAACATCGTTTAAAACACTTAAATAATTTTTCGACGATATTTTTTGAAAAATATTAAAGGTTTAAAAGTTAAAACCTAATGTTGAAGTTGTGAAAACGCGCAGACGACCATATGAAAAAGTGAGATAAAAGCGAGACTAAATCGAGAATTTGCGCGATTGTTACTAGTTGTGTCATAAACTCTTTGTAAGTTTAGTGCACCGTGTACGGGGATTTTTACAAGTGGCATGCTTATTTTTGGATTACACCTCCTTGCCAAAAAAATGGAACAGGTACCTTTTTGAAAGTCAGAAAAATGGAAATTTCTTAAAAGGTGTAATACTGACAGACATGGGAATGGTAGAGCTATCATTTCGTGTAAAATTTTTGAAGATTGATTAAGTAGTTAGGTACTGAGAAAAAAATTAAAAATTACCAAAATCACGTTTTTGCAATTTTGACCATATCTTGAGAACTGTTGAAGATAAAATTAAAAATTAAACTTATATAGGATGTTTTAATTTTTTGGGCAACTTTTCTAAATTGGATGTATGGGTCTGCGAAGCCCTCAAAAAAAGTCATAATGAAGCCATGTAATGGTTGTCAACAATCAAAATTTTCAAAAAATCATTATGACCAGAATTTTATTCCAAATCCAATGATACTCCAAGATGTTTAACTGCGTACATACCTCTAACACATCCAGGATGTATGGCTTAATTCGTCAAGAATTCTGGTTGTAATGATTTTTTTGAAAATTTTGATTGTTGACAACCATTACATAGCTCCATTACATTGTTTTGTCATGCCAGTGTGCCGTTAATATCACGTTTTATGATCTGCACAGCTAAACTTCGTTGTAATAACACTACCACACCACACATTGCAATGATTGAGTCATTAGAAGATGTTGTTCCATTGTTGTTGCGGGAATTATTGCAACTATACTCTATTTATTATTTCGTGTGCGAAACTCCCATTGGTTAATGACCTATATTGTACTGAAAGTATATATTGTGGCATCTTATTTTAATCCTCTAGTCGATCTGAGTCAAAAAAATCATGTTTGATAGCCAAAAAATGTGCGCAACAATACAAAAACCCAAATGTAAATAATTTTTTAAAAATATTTTACAAGCATTTTCATTTGTTAACAATGACATGCACATTTTTGGACTACAAAACAATGATTTTTCGACTCGGCTCAACTAGAGGAATAAAATAAGATGCTACAATATATTACGATACAATATAGGTTACTAGGAACGATGTGAAACAAGTAACACTGTTACCCACCAAATGATTGGGCTCAGCTGGTAGGGCATTTAAAAAATCCAATAGACAAGTTATTAAATTTAATTAAGAATTTATAAATAATTTCATTTCACCCGTTAAACCATACAAATCTCATTTTCCCCATTCCAAATCATAAAAAACCATTGAAAATTTTAAGATTTTATTACAGATCTTCTGTTTTCACCATTCAGACTAAAAATCCGATTAAAATTCGGGATCGAAAAACGTCAAAAAATTGAATTTTTTAAATTAGTTTTAAGAACTTTAACTATAATATCACGAAGATCAGCGTAAAATTCTCTTTAAAATGAGTCTAGTTACGAAATTTTTGGCCAATATTTTAATTATTTTAATTTTTGGATGATTTTTGTAAATTTTTTTGACACGGGACGAAATCTGGCGACGGAATCTAACACTAAATGCCACATGTTTGCGGCCGGAAAAACGCAATAAATAAACAGCTTTCTTTGATCCAAATGCAAAAAACAAACCATATAGAAGTGTTCAGCATCAAATTATCCATCTTTTGATGTCCAGAACATTTGTTTTAATCAAGTATTTATCTCAAACCGAATTTGTATATTTTTTAGATTGAAAACACAAATCGGGCGCCATTTGCAATAATGATGTCATTGCCTAAAATAATTTTTTTTTAAATGCCACCTACCAGCGGAATTCAGAAATAACCGCAACAGTAGTTATTCTTACTTTAAAACCATTAAATAAATTTTGAAAAGTAGCCATCCCTGTCCTCCTAATCAAGGGCTATCTTCTAAAATTTTTAGTTTTGCTGTATGCATTAAATTAGCTGATTCTATAGACACGTACACACACACACAGGAAACAAAGGAAGTGGAATCTATAGGGCTTCGCTGCGCTTCGCCCAATTAACCAATGGGAGTTTCGCGCACGAAATGATAGAGTATATGTCATATTGTATGTGATGCCCTCGAACAGCGTTACATACAGTACAGACATACATATGGTGGACATACATTGGATGGATGCATGGTTATCATTGATCTAACTTTCAAACAATTTGTTTACATAGGATATATAAATAACACTGACCTAGAACTAAATCTATTGTATTTTTTGATCTATAAATCTACATTTTATATTTATTCTGAACTTAATTTTATACAAAAAATATATGAAAAGTCAGAATTTTAAGTGTCTAAGTTACCTGTTCTTTGTCATTCAAAATGGAAACATGTTTGTGATGCTCTGCTTCAATGTTCAGTGAGTCAATGGTTTTACTCGCACAAACACCTCACGATTCTTATTGAAGGATTTTTTTTGTTTGGAAATCATTTTGCGGATATTTTTTGGACACGATTTTTTTTTCAATATTAGTTGGATCTTTTTACGATATGATGACATGATGACATGATGATATGATTTTTTTCTATAAAAGCAATTATTCTTGCAAACCTTTGGAGCACCTTGTCATCTGAATAATTACACTAGAAAATTATAATTATTTTCTATGTATGAAACTGTAGTTTTATGCGATGGATTGGTGATTCAATACAAATGACTACGCGTGTTGATTGCAAGGATGTGACTAATTTATTTTACAAAAAGCTTAAATACTGGGTCAAAAGTTCCTGATTGAATAAAGCAAACATGACAAATATGCGTGCGAGGGGTTTTCTCTAGGGATGCACCGGATATCCGGATTCGGCTTCGGTGTCCGGTAATCCGGCTGAAAATAAAAATATTCGGTATTCGGATATTTGGAAATTTCAATGTTCTGGTTCCGAATAACCGGTTCGGAATTGTTCAAAATTTCGACCGAATACCGAATTGGCGAATTTTGCCTAATTTTTGTCTAAAATTTTTTTTTTTTTTTATAATTTTTTAAATTTTTAAATTTTTTAAATTTGGTTTTGAGATCCGGTGTAAATCCGGTGTTCGGGATTTTCAGATGAAATAATCCGGTATTCGACCGGTATTCGGAATTTAAATAAATTCAAACTTCGGTGAAATTCGGCATCTGGAATCTGGTGATTTTTGGATCCCTAATCTTCTCCCCTTTCTCCCCAGGTGGTCGAAACAAACATTCCATTCCAACAGAAACATCTAATTAATTATTTTTAAATAAACGAATAAACTAAAACTGGGAAAAGATTCTATCTGTCAATATTCCAATTTCAAACAATTTTGTTAAATGGAATGGATAATTTATTTTTTTGTTGCGAATACTGTAGATTTATTGCTCTGGTTTTTGACCTCATCTATACAATTTTTATTATTTGAATCGGAAATACTGTACCAAGTTCGCATACAATCGATAAAATTATTTAAATAATAAATGTATGGCAGCTACCTGATAGAATTTACAATGAGTATGGTATTTAAACTTTTTTTAGGCTTAAATTGTAGTTCGCACTTGTTTTTACATACAATAGATGAAAACTCACATATCACATAAGAAAGAACAATTAATGCAAATATTGTTATAACTTCAAAGAGACGTTGCTCCAATCAGAATAGTTGTTCTTGTTATGATAACTATAAGTTAATTGAATTTCATTGATTTCAATATAGGTGTCGGTGTGTAGTATATTACTAAAATCTTAATGGCATTTTTTTTGCTTCTGAACTTTGACTTTCTATTACATAAGTTTTGGTTCAAAATGTTAATTGTTAATATTTTATGAAGTAACTTTTTTTGGTTCGTTTGTAAAGTGTTTACAACATCAAATTTTTTATTGGTCTATAGTATCAAGCATGTTTTTAAAACCTTTTAATAATTTTTCAGACATTTTTCAAAAGAATATTAAAGGGTTTAAACTTAATGATGAAGTGGTGAAAATGAGCAAAAGACAATATGAAAAAGTGAGAGATGAAAGCGAGACCAAATCGAGAATTTGCGCAATTGTTTTCAGTTGTGACGTAAAACCCTTTGTATTTAACATAGGGAATACCAACTGTGACGCCAGAAACAGCGCCCTGCCAAAGTGGCCATACAATGTCTGTCACCAGGCTCAAATAAGCTGTTTCGGTATACAAAATAATTTTTTTAAAGGTATTCTGACAACTTTGAAAAACTAATAAAAATTATTTAGGCCATTTTAAGGAATGATGAAAATTATTCAGTCATAAAATTTTTGTTGCATGTCATAAACCCTTTAAAGTACAGTACATTAATGAAACAATGCTAGGCCAGTATATAAAGTCAGTTAAATTGATGCAAATGTTCATAAATATAAATTACACATTTGCACAAAGTTTTAAATTTTGATTTAATCCATTGGACTAAACCCTGGAGACTTAGTTAAAGCGTTGTATCAGTAAAATTAGCTTATCGGTCAATGGTCACGATCAACTGTTGTACAAATTTCATATTTTTAAATTGAATATTTTTTTTCTAATTTTACACCGGTTTTGAGATAAAAGTCCGTGTAACTTGGTGTATAAAGTTGAACTCAATTAATTGTTTGTGTACTCACTCCAAACCCAATTACACTTCTATACAACATCGAGAAATTCTTGGTGGTGCGTGCAAATATTGGTTCAGTAGCTGTTCAGTTAAAATTGCCAGGAATTTTTTGATACAATTTGGCCAAGAATGTCGAAATACGTTCTTTTGTTAAAAAAAAAAATTATATCTTTAGAGAGTGCAGGAGGAATATTGAATTCGACACTTTTTTGGAAAAAAAAATACTTAAAATCGTTATTTAGTTTATTCATAGGGAGAATTTTATTTGCTTATGAAGTTCAGTGCAGTGCAGGTGCTAGAAGCGATATAATACGAAGTAGCACAATAGATATTAAATTTAATTCAAATTTTCACAAACAAATATTATAAAGAGGAATTTTTGGCTGTGAATAAATTATGGGAAGAAAGCTCTGTACTGTGCATAATAATACAAGTAGATACCATAAAATGGAAATACCGTATATTTTGTTTTTAAAGGCGACAAACCATTCTAAACATTTAAATCATTAAAGAGGGAAAAAAGGAAAATATTAAAAAACAGAAATAATAAATAAATAATCACAATCGAATAATTACCATTAATTTTCTGACACTAGCTACTTAGTCTTAATGGCGCTTTTTTGATTTTTTGCTTAAGGATCAGGCAAAAACTGTCTGGTCTAGAGGGCATTTAAGATTTGAATATAGTTGTTGAAAAAGGTCACAATTTTTTTTACAAAAATAGTAGACATATTTCTTGTGAAATATAGAAAAATAAACTTATAAGAGCTTAGAATTACCATTAAGTGCATTTACTTGTAATGGCAATTCCTAGACGACAATGTGGACCAAAGCAGGAAATTAAAAAAGTACCTATTAAATATCATTTGCAAGAAATTTCGCTTCTGTTTCCTAGTTTAATATTCAAATTTTAAAATAGATACGCTATGCCCATTCAAAAACTCCAGCACGACTCGTGCCACGACTCATAACACGAGATTTTCGTGTTACCTTGGTCATGCCACTCGTATTATAGGTGTAACGCAAGTCACATGACCAATATGTCACGATAATCTCGTGTTATGAGTCGTGGCACGAGTCGTGCTGGAGTTTTTGAATGGGCCTAGTGTAACCTGTGCGGTCCGGACACAGTTGGGGCGCAAAATTCTGTCCGGTCGGGACAGGTATTTTAGCATGGCTGGAGATTGGCTGGGTTCGGCCATTGTGTCCGGACTGGACAGGTGTCCGGTCGGCACAGTGTCCGGTCGGCACAGTGTCCGGACTGGACAGGTGTCCGGTCGGCACAGTGTCCGGTCGGCACAGTGTCCGGACTGGACAGGTGTCCGGTCGGCACAGTGTCCGGACCGCACAGGTTATACTGTATTTTGTACGGGGACTATACCGATTCTAGCAGTTTTGCCCCGGAGCATCCTTTTTCTTCTTGACCATTTTTATCTTCCCCATTCGCAGGATCCCGCAGTGAATCTCTAACTTAGACTGAGTTTTTTTTAATTAATGAGGGTTACTGAAGAAAAAAAACCCATCACAACGGGCAGGAAAACTCTGAAAAAATTCCTTTACACATTTTGGTATTCAAGCTGGTGCCCGGAGACGAACCCGTGACGGGATCCGGACAACTGCTGGGCGACGGTCAATTTGGCGCGGTTAATTCGGCGAAGACAATTCGGCGAATAGGTTAATTCGGCGAATTTCCACTGGCCGAAGGGTAAAAAAACAATGAACAAAATTAAATGGGATTAAGCTGAAATGCTTGTGATCGGTCTTGTCATAAAGATGCCATTGATGATGCCTATATTCATATTTTTTCACTGATTTATGTGCTCATTGTAAAAGAATTAAAACTAAACTTTCCTCATGTTACATTTATGAAATACAATTGAATAAAGGGAAAATTACAAATATTTTACCATCACTGGCACACTGCATTCATTTCCTAAGCAATTAAGGGTAATAGCACTACAATAAACCTACATAGAGGTCCTTGTTACTTGTTGTGCAGAGAAGGTGCATCGTAAGGCGGAGTTTTACTGTATGAGCAAGGAACTTTAAGTAGAAGTAAATTGCATTGTAGCCAGTGAAAAACGTGCTTGGCTCACAAAATACAATGTGGGTTTAAGGTCAGGTTGATGAGTCATATTTCTAGAGCATGTTTAGTTTGACGTTGATTAAATTTTAGTATATGGGGAAAAAATAGTGGTAATAAGAAGTGATTTTTGAAAAACAATGGTATTTAAGCGGTATTGCGCCTGGATCAGCATTGGAATTGGCGATGTCATTGAATTACAGCTTCTTAGGTCTCGAGAATTGATTTTTCTTTGAAGTTTTGAGAATTTTGAAAAAATTTGTACAGCACAAAGGTGACCTGGCATTTCTCGTAAAATCAGAAACCCAAGTTGCCTTTAATTTTATTTGCTTTAAAGTAGTGTTTTTATGACAAGAACATTGGCTACGACGAATCTCTAATTGAGTTTTCTGTGATTTCCCTAGTTCTCGGTGCAAATTCAAGGTAGAATCCTCAAATTATTATTATCCAATGTACTTCTTGCATGTCTTGAGATAGCTAAACTTAAACTCTATTTAACAATTCGTGCACGTAACTCTCATTGGTTAATGGTCTATGCATTGTACTGAAAGTATATATTGTGGTATCTTATTTTAATTCTCAAGTCGGGCTGAGTCGAAAAATTATTGCTTCGTAGTCCAAAAATGTGCATGCCGCTGTTAGCAAATGAAAACGCTTTGTAAAATATTTTTAAAAATTATTTACATTTGGGTTTTTGTATTGTTGCGCACATTTTTTGGCTACGAAACAATGATTTTTTGACTCAGCTCGACCAGAGGATTAAAATAAGATATCACAATATATATTTTCGGTACAATGCAAAAAAGTTTACTTTTCAGTTTCGTGCACGAATTGTTGGATAGAGTTTTAAGCTTTGTAATATACAGAATTTTTTTTATTAAGATTTTTCAAAATGGTACTACTAGCGATAGGAGTTATAAGACCATGTTAAATCTTTGAGTACCGATAGCACTAGGTAGTGTGCTATTGAAATTTAATAGAGCATTTCAACATTGCTGTTTTATGACTTGAAAAAAGCAAAGGAAGTGATATGCTTCCGGGTATGTGCAGTCAAGAAATGTGAAAGCACTGTTAATGCGAGTCCAGACAAAGGGCATTTAATCGTTACCTCGTTTTATTTTGTTTTTATGATTTTTACGGTTGCCTAGGCAACAAGAAAACTCGAGCAAGTTTTATTATTATTAAATAATATTTATTAATTTTTTTGTTACACAACAACACATTCATACAATATTTTTAAATATTATTTCATGTAAGAAAACCGGAAATGGCTTAATGGCCCTAATCATTGCATGATTGTAGTGATTGACAGAATCAATGGAAGGGAATGGCATGGCATAGCATGGTCTGACAACCGAGGCAAAAATGTGATCAATGCTAGCTGTTTCCATCACATAGGTGCTGCAGTCACTACCAGAGTTGAAATTCTGTACAGAGTTTTCAGTAATTTTTGCATCAAGCAAATTTTACGGTAACAAACATTAGCAGAGAAAGAGGAAGCTAGTTGCAACTGTGGTCGAGCATGTCATAATCTGACCTTACTGAATCTGATCTGTACTGCGACATTCGTACATTGGAATGGAGTGCAAGTCTTACATTATCAAAAATGAGTTAAAAAACAAAAGGATAAAAGCGACAGAAAGGAAAGAGGAGCAAAAAAGAAAAGACGAAAAAAAGAAAAACAACCTAACGTTCCATTTGCTTCAGCGCAAAAAAGACAAATAGCCATAATGGGGAATTCAGGGGAAGCCGTGAGAAGG
Source organism: Strigamia maritima (assembly GCA_000239455.1). Taxonomy (NCBI): domain Eukaryota; kingdom Metazoa; phylum Arthropoda; class Chilopoda; order Geophilomorpha; family Linotaeniidae; genus Strigamia; species Strigamia maritima. The sequence continues at coordinate 126,020 of JH431454.1, forward strand.
CTGGGCATGGAAGTTTTCTCTCTCTACATTAAGTGTAATAACAATATCAGTTGTAAGGGATCAATATTTAAAAAACATTTTTGATTAAATGGCTGTTTTAACCTTGGCAACACATTTCAAATTGCCAGCTGTTAAAAGGTGTTGACCAAGCGGTGGTAACCGCTGTCAGTGATTGCGAATCTCAATCCTCTTTTAAATTTCAAATTTAGATGTTTACAAAAAAAATTACAGGTGATTTTTCATCAATTACAAAGTTTAATCAAACAAAATGCTTCATTTAGCAATTCTTTTAACCATTAGTTGACTTTTTTTCTTCCAATTAATCGTTGGAAGCAATTTTCTCTGTTCAAATTAGCTGCTATTTGCAATTACCAGTCGTAGGGCCCTAAGAATACCTAATTAGATGGAAATTGATTTGTTTTGGTGAAAATTGTAAGATTAAAACCAGAAACTTCACATAAATCATTTATTTGAACTTTAAAAAAATAATTGTATCCATGACAACCGTTTATTTACTCATGTTTGTTGAACTTTCCTGTGTTATATATCGGAGGAAAAAAATATTCTTTACCAAGTGAAATGTTTATTTTTAGATCGAACTTGACTTTCTTGTGAAAACTGAATAACGATTCGACAATTTATTTTGATCGATGGAGTTTCTGTTTTGATATGTTGCAACTCTATCTAAAAATATTTACAATAAAAAAAAAAAAAAAAAAAAAACAATGACACTTAACATGAAATTAAAGATCAACATCCTCCCATACCAACTTCCTGTTTTCCTTCATTTGAAATAAAAAATAATTTTTTGTTTCAAATTTATCAAAAATATTTATTTCTTTCTTATTCAAATTTCAGAAATTAGTCATCCTAACGTTGCTAGGAAACGACTACTCCTCAAAACCCTCTAATGGAACCCCTGAAATAACCTACGAGTAAACAACATGACGTCATTTACACTTGGCCCGCAATAAAAGGACAAAATTGAACTCATAAAATCAAACCATAACAACAAAAATGGCGGCCATCGTGGACGATGCCCCGGCAGGATACTACACCGCGGTATACGCATGCGTATCAGTGCTGGTTGGGATGCTTTTGGTACTTCTTATCTACGTTCTTTGTTCGAAACGATACCGTCTTAATTGGTTCGAGAAAACTGTTTTGGAGGCAGCCCAAGACAACGAGGACTTGAAGCAGTCATTGGTGGACACCCCGTCCACTACAACGAGCGATATTAATGACGGAGCATTGGCGCATTGTAGCGTGTCGCCGCCACCACCGCCGCAACCACTTTCGGCCACGACCACCACTGAGTTCTGGGTCCCACCGAGTCTGCAGAGACAAGCCAGCGTGTGTCAAAGCGATACGCCTGACTATAGTGGAGGTAGGTAAAGAAGTTAATGGAAATAGTTCTTCAATCAAATTGAATTACGTCATTGATGGATCGAATGGCTAAGTGCATTTCGGGGGCTTTGGTTGTTGATGGGGGTTTAGATTGAAAACAACTGGAGTATATGTCTATTTATGGTTTGTTTTGATGATAGATTGAAGTAAAAAAAAGTGGCTCGTGTCAGAGAGGTTGATATATTGGGTTATCAGCTAAGTCAGCCAGTTGAAATGATGAAAACATTTTTTTTGTTGAAGTGAACAGTAAAAGAGAGTTTGAATTGGGACTGCACTCATAAGGATTTTGGCTTGAATCAATAGAACAATGGATGGATCGATGGGACTTGAGTTTTAATTGCTAGTCAGCGTTTCACTCATAGTAAAAAAAAAAAAGCTGTTAACTTAAAGTCTATTTACCTATAAGTTTGGAGTAACTCGGATTGGTCAGTGGACTGATCGCAGGAAAGTACCCTACGTCACATGTCTGCCAGTAACGAATGAAAGTAAAGGTCATTTTTGAATAAAACATGCGAAACCGCCACTTGAAGAAATAGATGGCCCAGTCCATGATTACTTTTAATTATGGCCCGGTCGAATCGCGCAAAACCGCCATCTTGAATAAATAGATGGCTCGGTCGAACCGCGTGTAACCGCCATCTTGGATAAATAGATGGCCCGGTCGAACATTTGACGACCGGTCTTGACCGGTTTAAAACTACTTTGTTATGCGCAACACCATTTAACAGTTAATTGCCAAGACCAATCCGAGTTACTCCAAACTTATAGGTAAATACACTTCAGGAAAATTGAAAAAAAAATTCACACGAAGTGGCATTTCTTTATTACAAGTCATGTTATACTTAAAGGGTTTACAACATCAGTTTTTTATTTTTGCATTGGATCAAGCATATTTTAAAATTTTTAAATAATTTTTTTGAGGTTTTTTGAAAAATATTAAAAGGTTAAAACCCAATGTTGAAATTGTGGAAATGAGCAGACAACAATATGAAAAGTGGATGTCAAAAACAGTGCCCTGCCTGCCAGTAGTGGCTAACAAAGTCCCTCACTAAGCTCAAATAAGCTGTTTGGGATACAAAATGATTTTTTTTAAATGTCTCCGGGAAACTTTAAAGGTCAAGTGTAGTCAAAATTTTAATTTTAATATGTGAAAGAATGTTAACAAAAACATGTATTTCATTCTTTAGAATATTTTATTGTTGCATATTTATTTTTTTATAGGAAAAACAATAGGTGCGTTTAATCCTGAAAAGAAAAGTCACTTATTTGTCTGAAATGATTTTTAAAAGGCAAATATGACGTAATTTACGTCATATTTACCTTATAGAAGTGACTTGTGACTTAAGAGAAAAGGCAAACACAACTCACTTCTTTGCCTTATAGAAGTCACTTCTTTTTACTGCACATGCTCAGTGCTCACAAAAGTGGCAGCCGTCTTGGAAACGATTAGATCGTTGATGTTTCACGACTCCAAACAGTACCATTTTTAACTTTGGTACCATTTTTAACTTTGGTACCATTTTTAACTTTGGTACCATTTTTAACTTTGGTACCATTTTTTAACTTTGGTACCATTTTTTAACTTTGGTACCATTTTTTAACTTTGGTACCATTTTTTAACTTTTGGTACCATTTTTTAACTTTTGGTACCATTTTTTAACTTTTGGTACCATTTTTTAACTTTGGTACCATTTTTTAACTTTGGTACCATTTTTTAACTTTGGTACCATTTTTTAACTTTGGTACCATTTTTAACTTTGGTACCATTTTTTAACTTTGGTACCATTTTTAACTTTGGTACCATTTTTTAACTTTGGTACCATTTTTTTAACTTTGGTACCATTTTTTAACTTTGGTACCATTTTTTAACTTTGGTACCATTTTTTAACTTTGGGTACCATTTTTTAACTTTTGGTACCATTTTTTAACTTTGGTATCATTTTTTAACTTTGGTACCATTTTTAACTTTGGTACCATTTTTAACTTTGGTACCATTTTTAACTTTTCTACCATTTTTAACTTTGGTACCATTTTTAACTTTGATATCATTTTTAACTTTGGTACCATTTTTAACTTTGGTACCATTTTTAACTTTGGTACCATTTTTAACTTTGGTATCATTTTTACCATTGGTACCATTTTTAACTTTGATACCATTTTTAACTTTAACTATAAAAAACCATTAAAAATTGGACCCTTGCAAAGGCCATGTTGGGTCAAATCTGACTGGTCAATCTCGAAGTGTTGGTAGTTAAAAATTTGTGAAACTAATTTAAATGTTAAAGTGAACTTGCATGTTTTAAAGG
>JH431454.1:129752-141901 GCA_000239455.1 Strigamia maritima
CTATTTTTTAACTTTGGTACCTATTTTTAACTTTGGTACCTATTTTTAACTTTGGTACCATTTTTAACTTTGGTATTATTTTTAACTTTGGTACCATTTTTAAATTTGGTACCATTTTAAACTTTGGTACCATTTTTAACTTTGGTACCATTTTAAACTTTGGTATCATTTTAAACTTTGGTATCATTTTAAACTTTGGTACCATATTTAACTTTGGTACCATTTTGGAATAGACCGGAATAGACAATTTTATGAACGAAATCTAATTTTTATTCCACAGTTGAAACAATAAAATTAGAAATGAAAATGAAAATGCATAAACAATTTAAGTGTGTTCATTGAGAAGTCACTTTTCCATAAGGCAAATAAAGAGAATTGACTTTTCCTTTTCAGGATTGAACGCACCTAATGTCTAGTTGGCTCGCCTTGTTTGTCATGCAATTGCATCATGGTCGAATAAGCATTGATCGACGTTACCAGTTCTGATTGTTAACAAAACAATCACCTGCGCCTGCTCAGAGAGTTGAAATTCGACCAAACCTGAGAACTTGTTCTAGGTCCTTTAAATTTTAGGATTGGGAACGTCATTTGACCATGATGCATTGCATTTGTGCTAAGGAATATTGGAATTGTTATAAAATAATAAATATGCAACAATAAAATATTCTAAAAAAATAAAATACATGTTATTGTTAACATTCTTTCACATATTAGAATTAAAATTTTGACTACATTTGACCTTTAAAGATTATAAATAAAAATCATAGTGGTCATTTTAAGAGATGGCAAAAATTATTAAGTAATAAAATTGTTTACGTCGTAAATCCTTTAATAAGGTATACAAAAAATGAGAGTTGCTTGTTAATGTGTCAACATCTAGTTTAACTAATTAGAGTTTGTTGCAGTCTGTAAACAGAGTTAGCCACATCTCTATAACACTTCATTTACTCAATCAGTTTGCAGACACGTGCAAAGGCAGCTGAGCCAATTAAGTGGCTGATTTGGGTGATACATTCTAATTAAGGATGTGCGCAAACGCACTGCCATATGTGCAAGTTGAAGCCAGGTGAATTAAATTGCATTAACCAATATTAAAAAAAAGCTAAGGACTAACTAAGCACTTAAAGATAACTTACCATAAGTGACCCGTAGACTTATAGAGGAAAGAAACAAATATTTATATTCCTATATGTTGGCTAGTGTCTTAAGATATTTTCTAGTTGCATGATAAAGATGCTGAATACAAAAGACGCATTTCTATTACTCACACATTTTGACAGATAGAAGCACCGGCTTGTCATATCCAATTCTGATGTCACGACTCTTGAATTTTTCATGCTCCTGCATGGTGAGCAAACTGAAGTACAAAGGGATTTTTCTTTTTGTTTATGGGTGTTCTCAACGACCATGAGTAGATGGTCGGCAATAATGGTCTAAAAAACTTTTTGACAAAATAAAAGCAAAGAAAACGGTACAAAGAGAGAGAGAGAGAGAGAAGAAAAAATAATGTTTATAGATGCAAGCCGTAACTTAGGTCATACATAGCGTGTTGGGGAGTTTCAAAACTGACATACTAAATCTAAAAAAATTAATCTGACTATAGAACTAAAGCTGACTTATATTAAATTTGTCACAAAAAATGGCGGAAAACCAGTATGGGAGGATTTCTGTCACGTACTTGAATGTCGATACAAAACAAATGAAAAAAAGTATAAATCTAAAACACTTTTCATGTTTTGTTTGTTTTTATACCTTTATAGTTACACAACCGTTTAGAAAACAGTCGCTGGAAAATAACTAGATTATAGAATAAGCCTGATGGTGGTGCATAAAAAATGCACTTTCTAGAGTGAAAGTGTTAGCCTCTTTTTTCTTTGCATGCCTATAAAAAACTTTTATTCAAGTATCAAGTATGTTGTTGGATAAATGTTTTACTTTGTAAAGTGAATTAAAAGTCATCAAAAACAAATAATTTTGTGAACAGTTAACAAAGAAGAAAAATTGGAGAATTTATAATTTTGGAAAATAATTTTTGTTTGGCATTATTTCAATTCAATTTAATGAAACAATAGTTTGCTAATTTTTTTTATCTGCAGAAAATGTTAATTGCAAAATTAGAGCACCTTACTCTCGGAATGTGTTAGATCGATAAAATCTAATTTTAAGCCGGACTATAAAAAACGACTATTTTTTAAATTTTTTTTTTTTTTTTTAGATTTTTATTTCAAAACAAATACTAATTTTCATCAATTTATTTGGAAATCTGCTGTCAATTGTGTGTTTTGACTAGAAATAAATTTTATTTTATATAATTAGACTTTAATCTATCACCTTTAAGAGAAAGTTTAGTATTTTTTTACTGAATCGGTGAATTCTAGTTTATCTTAAAAAGTTTTAATTAAACCACACAAGAGTTTGGGTTTTATAAAATAGTAATTTTAAATTCTGAACCTCTGAATGACTTGCTGCTATATGCAAGGCTGACTAAGATCAAAAGAAAAGTAGGCTTCACTGTGCTGTGTTTGGCATCTTCGCCTTCAGCAGTTGTCTTATTTAATTGATTATTATGAACTAAAGCCATCTATTGATAACAAAGAAAGCAGAAGATGTCTACTGTTTTTTTGAAATTGTCTATAGAATCGAACTAAGATTCTAAGAATCAAGATGTATTACATATACGTATGTTTCTGGTTCTCCTTTTCTGAATTCAGACAATTAAGCATGAAATTTTTAACAACAATAATATGGCAACCGTTCTAACAAGCAAAACAAAAGACCAATCTGCGCATGCTCAGAAATTATCTTTGGTATCTTAATGTATATCAGTGACTTTCCGAGCAAGACTTTTATATGCCCGTGAGTCATTAGGAAATTAACAATTATATATACATTTGCTTGGCTTTTAATAAGGCATTTATGGCCGACAAGTCATCTCTCAGGATTGAATGCTATTGTTTCTCTTTAAGTGGGCTCTTTTGTGGTTGTCAGTACACGTCCGACAACCAAACTTGCCATTATGGTCTTATTAATACTGAACACTCCTTTCATGTGTCAACACTTCAGTTACCAGTGGCAAAATAAACCAATCAATGAGCTTTTGCGAATGTAAGACACTTGCGTAAATGTTTTGAATAAATTAATAAATTTGAAGTTTAAGGAATTTTAGTTTGCATGGTCAAATTATTGAGAAAACCATGCATTTTTGATGAATACCGACATAATTTTATATTCTGACATTTAAAAATTAAAATTGTTGAATTCCCTATATTAATTCTAATGTACCGTATATACTCGCGTATAAGTCGACCCTGGGTCAAAAAATCATTGAATTTGACCCTCTAAATTTTATTTTTTATTATTTTATTTTTTTAAAACTTAAAACGGCTATTGACCCACGTAGAAATCGAACCAAATAAAATAAAAAATAAAATAAAAGATTTGGTCCAAAAATCCTCGACTTATACGCGAGTATATACGGTAGTTAACAAAAATAGCTTGTCACTTTAGAATTATTTGAGCATAAAAACACATTTGCAGCAAGTACAGTATCTATAGATGAATGCCCTTCAAATGCCTGTTTACTGAAGCAATAACCTTACACTGAAAACCACCCAGGCCGAAGGTCCTATAATTAGGAAGTTTACAGGAAATACACAGATCTATGTTAGTACAGTTGAAATTACAGCTTGCAGAGTGCCAGCCAATGGCAAGAGGCCAAAAATATAAGCTGATTTAATCAGTTAATTTTCCATTAGGTCGATTATGTTTACTTGATTGGGATTTCATGGACCAGTGTTAACATTATCAATGCCAAATTGGAGTTTTTTATTCTGTGATTTTGTTATCTCTTCATTTTTCTCAAGAGGTTTTGTTGAACCCTAGAGAACTGCTATGTCAGTTTTAATTTTAGGTCATGTTAAATTGTTAATGTTAACTATACACTAAGGAGAGTTCATTTACCTGAAAGTTAGAAGTAAAAGTATAAAATCTTTAAACCTTACAAAGTCATTTTTAGGGCTGAAATGTGGACTTTGTATTGGTAAGTTTGTATCTTTACTTTAAATTTTGAAAGACCATGTATTTTTCATACTGAATAGGGGAAAAAAAATTGTGCATTACTTTGAACTTGCAAAGGATACAATATTGAAAGAAAATCTTTTCAAACATAAATCTGGGATTGTTTATTGAATTGTTATTGAATTTATATATAATCATAAATTAATCAGAATAATGCTTTTAATGTGCCTTAAGAATAGAAATTGATGCAAGATAAAGCAGGCAAATATATTTTACTCGTTTGCTGACACTATATGAGCTGCAACTTGAATTTTGGTTTGAGACCTGCTTATGCTGGATTAGTGAAATAGTGGATTTGCCATACAGGTTTTAAGATGTCATGTAAGTTACCTATTAATCTAAAAAATTAGTTTTTTGATATTTTTTTTTGTATTCGTTGTGTATTGTATATTGTGTTTTCTTTGTTTTTGGTTTGTTGCTTTGTTCTTCAATTTTGCGCAGGATTTTTTTGTTGTTGTATCTAGTGTTGGATTATTTTGATACTTATAGCTTTGTAAGATCCAGTTTAAGGTTAGGGATCATCTTCAATTTTAGTTACAATCCTGTTAGGAACGAGACTATAATGTTCAAATGTTGGCGAAACCAATAGCAACGTTCCAAGATCTTCTATTTTCTTGTTAACCTATATAATGCTCTTATAGAGTTTTGCTTGTTTGTGGTTGTCTAGCAGTCGTCCCAGTTGAGCACAACTTATGACAATTTATTGGCACTTACCGCACATAAATTTGTAGTGTCAAAAGGTAATTTTTTAATCTAAAAATGATTTAAATGATTTTTAAAGGGTTACGACCTCATAGTTTTTATTGGTTCATTGGATTAAGCACCGTTTAAAACTATTAAATAGTTTTTCAGAGATTTTTTTGAAAAATATTAAAGGGTTTAAACCCAATGCTGAAATTGTGAAAACAAGCAGATGACAATATGAAAAAGTGAGAGATAAAAGCGAGAGATAAAAGCGAGATCAAATCGAGAATTTGCGCGATTGTTATACCAGTTGGGATGTATACCTCATTCATTTAACATGGGGAATACCAATAACTGTGTTGCCAGGAACAGCGCTCTGCTAGCAGTGGCCAACAATGTCCCTCACTAAGCTCAAATGAGCTGTATGGGATTCAAAATGCTTTTTTTAAAGCCATTAAAGGTGTCCAATAACTAAAAAAATAAATAAAAAATCATTTTTTAAGGGCCATTTTAAGGGACGGCGAAAATTATTCAGCTACAAAATATGTTTGATGTAAAAATAAAATTGATTTTTATTTTTATTTTGGGAAAAATGCATTTACCCATTGCATTATGTGCACTTGGAGGTGTAAAATCCGTACAGTAATTACAAAAATGTGAAAAAATACCATTTTGGTGTCTGAAAATTTGAATGACACCTTCCCTTTTCTTGGCACATGCTGGTAGATCTTATCGCTTGCTATCTTCTGCCTGAAAAAAGACAACAACTGGTTGTCATCTATTGTATGTACTGCTAGCCACAAAAGAAATAAGTGTAGGCAATCAAAATAATTTGTCTGTGTGTGTGATAACCAAAGAGAACAAATTATTTCCCCATCAAATTTCCCTGTTTTTCCCACCAAATTAAACTTAATTTTCCACTCCCTGTATTTCCCACATATTATTTTTTTTCCTGCACTATATTTTTCCACCAAAAAAACAACTGAATTTTGCACTCATTTTTTTCTGCACCGAAAACACTATTTTTACAACAATTATACTTACTTTTTACACTTTGAAGCCTAGTACACACACCAATTGAGACTCAAAATATTCAGCCAGTCTGAATTTTTCTTGTGACAATTATCAACGGAATTTTAAATAATGGATAATGTCACAAGGAAAATTTAGACTGGGAATAATGTGGTAACCATAGTTGGTTTAATGACGTCATATTACAAATGGCGACTGTCTGAAATATTTTTTTGCAAATGGCTACCTTTGAAAATATGCAATGAGGATGAGGCTGATGATGACTATATATTCGAAAATCAATGTGTTGGGCTTGCTTTTCGTTTTTTCCAGGATAGAACATATATCCCGCCAACAGCAGCTTATATGGATTCGTCCGTACTTGACGCAACGTTCGAACATGCAGTTTAAGCGACCGGTTAAAAATAAAACTAACCAGGTGTGATCTGGTTATCTTTATTTTTAACCGGTCGCTTAAACCACATGAATTATGGATAGTTGGAAAGATTCTATGCACGGAAACGATAGGTGGTTTCCCGTGCACCAAGTGCGCGGAAAGAATGATTTTTTCAGCTACGGAATATTTCCTCAAGGAAATTTTTTTGTGTATACCACAAAAAAAAATTTTTCAGATTTTGATTCCCTGTGCTATTCCGTGTACGGAATGAGCTTATGTGTACTAGGCTTAAGAAAAAATACTTTCACTGCATCAGAAATCAAAAATTGTATTAAAACAATATAAAACATTAAAGAAAATGTTGAGAACACATCATTACACAGTACCGTACGTATAAAAGAAATTAATACGCGCACATACACGTGCAAACACATATTGGGAGTTGCAATCGGTGAAGGTTTTTATGTTGTCCCACCCAAAGCTAAAATGTTCCTTTGGATGAGAAGCGCAAACGTGGCAGACCATCTAAAGCCAAAAAAGCATTATTGACCCAGTGATTGGTTTTTCAAGAAAACATAAGCTGCGTTCAAATTTGGTTAGAATTTGTACTGTAAAACAGCCAAAACAAGCCTGCTTCTTGAATTGTGTAAGACTATTACACTTCATTCTGATCCGATTTGATTCAGAGATTGTTTTTCTTAAAGTGTAAAAATTGGGGAATTGAGTGTAAAATGTATTTTTTTTTAGTGAAAAAAAATGGTGGAAAATTTAGTTTTTCTTAAGTGGAAAAACATAGTGTGGAAAAAAGTGTTAATAGGTGGGAAATGTAGGGAGTGCAGAATTTAGTGGAATTTGGTGGGAAAAACAGGGAAATTTGGTGGGGAGATAAATGGGACCCGATAACAAAGGACAAGGTTCTGGCGGTCAAGTCGATCATGCAATGACCTTCAATGAAACTTGTTTATGACGAAATGTATTTTCTTCATCTTTGTTTTCCCTTAAATTAAACAAAAATAATCGCCTCAAAAGTTGTGGGCAAATGTCCGTATTAATGACTAGAATTGTTGATTTCATTCAAGGACAATACAATGGGTAGAAGCCAATGCACTCCAACTAGATAATTGGTTTTGCTTTTGGTCATATTTCCTGATCTCGCTGTCGTTTAATATGACAGTTGATAATCCCACGGCTCATAAAGGACATTATTTCATACTCAGTTATTTTTAAAAGGGTCAAAGACATTATAGCTAATATTTTGCAATAACAACCAAATCATTTAATGTTCACACACTTGACCTTTATTAACTACTGTGAACAAAATTTATTGATTTCTTGAAGCCTGCATCATGATTTACCTTTGAAATTGCAATTTCAGCAAGTTAGTTATCTTTAGAATATCACAGTGTAATCATAAAAACTTAAAATCTCTCCTAAACATTGCCATGCAATTACATTTGTCTCAGAATTAATTAGAATTGCATTAGAAATATGCATTAATTGTCTTTTTAAAAGAACTTTTATTAGTTTTTAATTACATGTGGTGGGTCTGCTTTAATCTTGTTTGAGAGTTGAAAGTGACATTTCATTTGATGATGATTCTTTAGAGCTGAACATTTCCTGTCTCAGACAATTGCTTCAAAGGGTTTGAAATTTGGTACAAGACATTCTTCTGTCAGATGCACATTTGATTAGAAGCAGCGGGGAAAAGTTTGATATGTCAGCTTGAATAGAAGTGATGAGCTTTACTGTTATTTGAACATTATAGAATATTCTTTTGTTTTATTTAAGCTATGAAAACTTGAAACACATTTTAAGTTTACTTCCAACAAGCAAAGTGTTGTAAACATCGTTTTAGGTTTTACCACTTTGTTTACATGAGATTATATAATCATTTTATCTGGAACAGCTGATATTTACATGAGACATACTATTATCCTATAAATTATGAAAATTTTAAGTTTTAATATATTTTAAAGAGTTTATTGTAATTTTTATTGGTCCATTGGAACCAACTTTATTTTAAAACCCTTATGCTAGGTTCCCACTTGGCAGAAACTCAGACAGAAAATTTTCTGCTGTGCAGAAAAGTATGTTTTTCTGTCGTTGGTTCCCACATGTGGATTGAAAAATGGGCAAAAAAGGTGCAAAAAAGTAGAATTTAAAAATGGATGCCAGCTAAGGAAGGCAATTTGTAAACACTGCTTCTTTCTACACTCAAAATTTTCTGCTGTGCAGAAAAGTATGTTTTTCTGTCATTGGTTCCTACCTGTGGACTGAAAAGTGGGCAAAAAAGTACAGAAAAGTAGAATTTAAAAATGGATGCCAGCTAAGGAAGGCAATTTGTAAACACTGCTGCTTTTTACACTCAAAATTTTCTGCAGCAGAAAATTTTCTGTCGGAATTTCTGCCAAGTGGGAACTAAGCATTATGCTTGATTCCCACTTGGCAGTAATTTCGACATAAAAATTTCGGCTGCAGAAAATTTTGGTAAACCTACCTATTGTGACGTCAAATACAGTGCCCTGCAAACATGTCCTTCACCAAAAATTTGCTATTTAGACTAGAATTCCAATTTTTAATGTGGGCAAATGAGCATTGTGACGTCGCAAATGAGCATTGTGACGTCGCAAATGGAAAATGTGATGCTGTGTGAAAAGAAAAAAAAAAAATTCATATTGAGATAATAAAAACTGGGTGGAACTTATTTTCATCAGAACATTTAATATAATTGGAATTTTCGATTAAAGTAATAATTTTAAATTTTATGATTTTTTAGTGGAGTTTTTCCTGTAAAAGATTTCTATTTTATACTATTAAAGTCTAAAGCATTTTAAAAATTTGCAAAAAAATTATTATTATTATTAAATTCAGAAAGTTTTCAATGCTTATTTTACAAGTAATTTGCATTGCAAGCAGCTGTTACTTTCATCCCAAACAAATTTATTCAATTGACCGTGTTTGAAACTATGGTTTCAATTCTCATAAAGAGTGACAATCACTATCAGTTTAGAAGATTTTTTTTTTAAAAAAAAAAAAATTACTTAATTTTTTTTTTTTCTTTTTAGATGAATCGCTGCCAGGCACACCGAATACACCTCTGGGGGTAAAGATGTCCCCGTTTGCCCTTCAGCAGATGGTAGTGACGGGTGAGAAATTCATCCAGCCTCAAGCATCATCAACTTCAACAACATCAACAACATCAGTATCAACTGCAACTTGTGCTTCTCGACCTAGACTTAGTTCGATGCATAGTAAATTGGATCATACGAAAATCAATGCAGCAATGTACCAAAAAGTAATTGACATTTTGCAATTTTTTTTCCTTGTTAACCCTTATGGTTTTCTTGACATATCAATCAACCCGCATCCACCGGGAAATTTAAATGCATCCCTGGGATGCAAAACATTCAAATTTCAAATGTCAAACAAGAAAAAATAATTGAATAATTTTTATGAAAAAAATTAATACATTTTGAAATTTTATTTTATTTAGGGAAAAAATGGTTTTTGTTGTTTGGCAATACAAATTGTATTGTTTTTTCTGTGAATTTACGGTTGTTTCAAAATATTTTTTGATATGACAATCAGAACAATTGCTTCTCGATGGAGTTCTGGATTTGCGCCAAGTCTGCTGTAGCAGAGGCGATTTCTGTTGCAAATCACGAGGCAAAAAAAGCCAGGCGATGCGAAATCGCTGCATTTCTGCACCCAGCGTTAACAGTCGTTTCGATAAACACGTTTCTGTAACAAATATGACATGCATCGATTGTTGTATGATGTCACAACATTTATTCATTACTATAGTTACAGTGAATAAACATTCTTTTTGTGACGTCACAAGTACACCAAACGATTGGCGTCATCTGTGTGCCATCTATACTCTATTTATCATTTCGTGCGCGAAACTCCCATTGGTTAATAACCTATATTGTATCGAAAATATATATTGTGGCATCTTATTTTAATCCTCTAGTTGAGCTGAGTCGAAAAATCATTGTTTTGTAGTCCAAAAATGTGCATGCCATTGTTAACAAATGAAAATGCTTGTAAAATATTTTAAAAAAATTATTTACATTTGGGTTTTTGTATTGTTGCGCACATTTTTTGGCTATGAAACAATGATTTTTTGACTCAGATCGACTAGAGGATTAAAATAAGATGCCACAATATATACTTTCAGTACAATATAGGTCATTAACCAATGGGAGTTTCGGGCACGAAATAATAAATAGAGTATAGTGCCATCTGTTTTGTGACATTTTTTAGAGCCCTACTTTTCTATCATTACAAATCAAAAGAAAATCAGTTACTCCACCACCTCTTTAGTGTCTGGCGTCATATATTGACGGCTCCGCACCTGATTTCTCATTTCTTTTTACTCATCCGGTTGTCTCATCTTCTGCCATCATTCCACCCAAATTTTATTAATGTTTCCTACGTGATAAAATCCTAGAAATGTTCTTTCAAATAACTTCGACAATGTAGCGAAATGACTGCATTAGTTTTGTAATCTCGACTTTGCATTCGTTTTATTGTAGTAGTAGTAGTGCTATATGGTACTGATGAGGTGACGACTGTAGACACTTGTCCAAGTATGTTTGTCTAGGAAATTGGCTCAGTCGTACGGTATACGGGAAAAGAATTAATTTACAAATGAGAAAGTATAAATGTGAAAGGTTTAACTTTATGCAAGAATTTAACTTAGATAAAGTTGATTTTAATATGATCATATTTTTTGGACTTATTTCTGTAAGCAGCTATGTGGTTGCAATTAGGACCTGGTCCAGATTTGCGCCTGGTCTCTAACTCTATTAAGGCTATTAGCGCTGTCTCTCATTAGTGCCTGGTGCTACAAATGTGTTTTTTATGCTTTCATAAGCTTAAATGCAGTAAATATGTGATACATATTACGTGGTTATATTTCTCAGTTTTTTTCATGTATTTGTTTCTAATTTACCCCTGATTTCCAATTATCGCCTGGACCAGAATTGCTAGAATATATATGCACTCGTGCCCTATTGAAAAGAGAGAGAATTAAGTTTATAGACGAAAGCGGCCATACACAACTTAAACCTGACATACTGAATGGCCTTATTGGACGATTTACAACTGCAAATTTTTTTTAAAATACTTTTGCATTTGTTTATTTCTGAGATAACTCAATTTTCTTGGATGAGCTTTCGACTTTTTTATACACAATGGCCATGTCAAAGATTTTACATTACTTTCATTTAATTTAATTGTTTTGTCCGTTTGTCTGCAGTCCGCACTATATAGTTATACAGGGTGGACAAAAAGTCTGCTTCCACTCAAAAGATTTCCATACTATCATAGATAAGTCAAATTTAATAACAGAAGTGTTATGTAGAGTGGGCAGGGGTTAGCCATTGATGACCTCAAATTCGACATTGGAGTTCATCTTCAAGGTCATTCATCATCCAAAGATGACGTTTTTGTTTCATACGGTTTACATTATTGTATTTAATTTTGATTTATACATCCCATATGGACATTTATGACAATTTGGTACACTCCTGCCACCATTCTTGATGGGAAATGCAAGTTTGGATTTGGTTGTAAACTCTACTTCCAAAACCATGCATGTCTTGATTTCACTTCTTCGCAATAAGTTGGTTTAATTATGCTGTTTTGGCATTCAATTCTGTGGTATCAGGTCAAAACCTCGCCGGTTTTAACCTCGCCGACAAAAACCTAGGCGGAATAACCTCGCCAACAATAACCTCGCCCGACAATAACCTCGCCCGACTTAAACCTAGCCGACAAAAACCTCGCCAACATAAACCTCGCTTGACAAAAACCTCGCCCGACTTAAACCTAGACATCAAAAACCTCGCCAGGACATAAACTTCGCCCCACTTAAAAAATTAAAAAATTAAAAAAAATAAATTTGAATGAAGATTTTTTTTATTTTCAAATTTTCTGTTTAATTTTTAAATTTTCAAATTTTTTGTTTATTTTT
>JH431454.1:146893-162048 GCA_000239455.1 Strigamia maritima
TAGTAAAAATCAGAAATTTATAATGGGATTCCTACGGGTGAAAAGAGGAGATTTGTAGTAAAAATCAGAAATTTTTAAATGGGATTTCTACGGTTTGAACAGGTGAAAAGAGAAGATTTGTAGTAAAACCAGAAATTTGTAATGGGATTTTTACAGTTCGAATGAGTGAGTTGCATTGTTTGAACGGGTGAGTTGCATTGTTTAAACGGGTGAGTTGCATTGTTTGAACGGGTGAATTGCATTGTTTGAACGGGTGAGTTGCACAGTTTGAACGGGGATTGATTTATTAATTGATTTATTGATTGATTTATTTTTTTTTAATTATTGGTTTTCTTTTTGAATTTTTTTAAGATTGTAATACATATTATTCCCGTGTAATTTTACACGGGTAACCACTTGTTTCATGTTAGAATCGACTTCCACAATGCACATCCACAATTGGGATAGGCAGGAAGCATTATTTCTCAACTTCTGGAATTTATGTCTTTGTTTACCCCGGTGCGCGCTTTAAACCAGCGATCATTTGTTACATACATTTGATTCTCCAATTTTTAATTTATATATTTTGGCAGTTTCATGGACTTTGCAGACTAATTTAAATGAGTCAAAAGACATTTTGAACATTCCTCCTTCATATAACAGTTATAGCAGTGACAGTTTGTGATTATTAAAAAGAGAATTAAAAGCTTACGATTTATTTTTCAAAATACTGTATCAGCACACAATATTTTCTTGGAACATAGAAATTAAAAAACACTTGCTAAACAATTGTTGCAGATGCCAATTCGTTTGATCGGGATAGTCTTGATTTTATTAATTACAAATATTATTGTACGAGTAGAACAATTACATTAAGTTTATTTTTTAAAGTTGCCTTGGAATACTTTTGCTCCTGATTTTCCTTAGTTACCTAAAGGTCACAAAGCATCAATTCAGGAAAGAATTTTTATAATTGGAATTCAAGAAGATTTATTTCGCGAGTGAAAAAAAAAACTCTGCATTGGGTAGGGGGTGGATTTTCCAATTAAAAAACTTTATAATAAAAACTTTCATTAAGTTAATTTGATTTTCATCAACTAGACCTAATACTTTTCTGACCATGCAGAGCAGTGTGAGCTGTCTACATTTGATTCAAGTTAATTAATTTATATTTCAATCATGTTTAGCGCCATTAGGATAGGTTGGTATTTACTTCTGGCATTGATTAGTCTGAGATAAAAAAACCTAAAACAAATAGAAAATATTTTAGAAAATATTTGCGGCATGCGTAATTATTTATTAATTTTTTTAATTACATTTAATTAATATTACACTTGCATCTAATAGGGCCTAAACAATTGTTAAATAACGATATCGCAATCTGTCATAACGATATATCGTAAAATAACAATGTTATGTTGTTAAATAACGCGTAGTTGGCCAAAACCCATTCTTGAAATGCTTTTGTGAATATGGCTAACGATTGAAAAATCATTGTTAATTAACGATCAAAATCGATCGTTATTAGTAGACCCCGGATAAAATTTGTTTTATGCGCATAAAACATGCACCAAAAATTCTAATTTATGCAATAAAAAAATAGCAAAATATGCTAAATAAAATCTACAAGTTGAAGTTTTATTCAAAAACTTTTGAATTTGGTGAAATATTATCCAAAAACTTTTGAATTCGGTGAAATATTATCCAAAAACTTTTGAATTTGGTGAAATATTATCCAAAAACTTTTGAATTTGGTGAAATATTATCCAAAAACTTTTGAATTTGGTGAAATATTATCCAAAAACTTTTGAATTTGGTGAAATATTATCCAAAAATGTTGGAAGTTGGTAAAATTTTAAGCAGTTGGTTTTATTTCATTGAAATTTTTTTGAAATTGATGAATTTTAATCGGAGAAAATTGTTAATTTGAAGAAATTTGTAGAATTCTCAAAAGTTATCCAAATTTTCTGTTGAAATTCCGCAACACAATTTGGTAAAATGTACAAGGTACGTTTCCGGCGGAAAAAGTACATTTATGGATTTGGCTTTTATGCATAAAATGTGCCCGGCAATGTAAACGTACATAAATCTCCTCCATTAGTGTGCATGTGTACAATAAAGCACCGATATTATTACCTAAAAGTTTGAGAAAATATAGTCTAAAGGCCTTTTGGTGTCACGTTCAGGTTTTATTAATCATATAAAGTCTGGATGATCTTGAAAATTAGACAGCTGGGTTTTCAAATTTCATAGAGCTAATCTTAGAGTAACAAATTATTGTTGCTAAGCAACAAAGTAACAAAGCTAACTTTTGATTAATTACTAGAAGGGTGGGCTGAAGTTGCTACTGCGGGCCGAGATTAAATTGCAGTTTGCAAGAGTGAATTTAAAGATAAGAGATAACGTGATATTGTTTATACATTTTTGTTTTTGTTGATATTTGAATAATATTTATATTTCTAATTTCTTATTTATTTTCAGGCCGAGTTGGGAGATTTGATGTTTTCATTAGGTTACTTACACAGCGCCGAACGTTTGACGGTGGTAGTTCTTAAGGCAAGGAATTTGCCTTTTTTTGATGAGGCGAAAAATGCGTCAGGTAAGCAGTACGTAGTATATCGAGAAAATCGATGAGCAGTTGGAAACGGATTTGTCAAGCAGGGTTTGATTGAATTCATTTCCGCGCTCGTGAACGTGAAAGGCATTACGAGACAACCCATTCATTTTGAGAAAATTGTTTTTTTTTTCTTCTCTTGGTTGTTTGTTGTTTTTTTTATTTTTTTTTTTTTTAATTTTGCTTTTCAAATAAAGCAGATTTAATTTGAGTGGGATGATAATAGGATAAAAAATTAGATTGGTAGTAAATGTTAAAGGTGTGTTTCAGTTTCAGTTTGGGTTTGGGCCGGTTTCAGTTTTAGAAAACCAAAACCATATTATTATTTCAGATTGGTTTGGTTGTCAAAAATTAATGAATGAAACCGATTAAAAGTATAGGTATAAATCTTTAAAACAAATTTTTTGTTTTTGTATTGTTTTTAGATTTAAGCATGAATTATGACTTTATTTATTGGTAAATAAATGACAATATAAGTGACAATTTATGCATAAACCTGTATTTTTTAATTTTTACATAAGTTTTTACAGGTTTGTTTGAAAATTTGGTTTATTCAGTTGGTTCAGTTCAGTTTCAATTAGGGAATGCAGTCCCGGGATTCCCGTTCCCGAAATTCCCGGGAACCCGGACAATTTAATGGTTCCCAATACCCGGGACTTTCATTTTCCAGTCCCGGGAAAAATTAAAATTAAATTTTTTTTATAAGAAATCAAATTACATACATAAAATAATAAAAAAACAAAACAAAAAAAAAAAAAAACGTACTTTCATAGTATGATTTTTTTTTACAATTGAATCGTTAAACGGTTAAACCATTATTAAAACGTTTCATAAACAGTAACACATCAATATATAAACTACAAATCCACAAGCATACAATTATAATTTTGATACTCGTTCCGATCCGAACATGTCATCGTATGAGAAAGTTGAGAAACATGCACATGATCATGGTATTATTTCTTACGTGAAAGACAGGGACAATCTGCGAAATGTACTGTTAATAATTGCTTTAGTATAATTTCAACAAAGGGTGGATCGACTGGTGGTCTACATAAACATTTAAGTAAACAGCATTCAATTAGTATTAGTGCAAAACGAGCTGCTGCTGAGCCACATCTTTCTACTTCATCTGCAACATCAAAGAAAACTAAACTTACGGATTACTTTAGCACTACTAATGATTGATCTTTATCAGCCACTCTCTCTCGAATGACAGCCAAAGATGGGTTACCATTTGCTGTATTTTGCGCTTCTGTAGATCTAAGACTTGCACTAGAAGCAAATGGCTTTAAAAATTTACCCAAATCGCCCAATACTATTAAGAAATTAGTTATGGATTATGCTAAATCAATTCAATGTTTAATGCGTAATCAATTGGCAGCGTTTATGAATGATGGAACAAAATTTAGTTTAACATTTGATGAATGGACTTCATCACAGAATAAGCGTTTTATGAACATTAATGTTCATTATGGTAAGGGTAATTTTTTCAGTTTGGGATTAGTTCGTGTTTGTGGTTCAATGCCAGCAGATAAGTAAGTTGAACTTCTCGAAGAAAAATTATTGAGTTATGGACTGACTTTGGAAAATAATATTGTGTCCATTACAACTGATAGTGCTAGTGTAATGCAAAAAGTTGGTAGGATAATTAGTCCAGAACAACAACTGTGTTTTGCACATGGCATCCATCTTGCGGTTACAGATGTTTTGTATAAGAAAAATTTAAATTTAACAGAGACAGATTTTGATGAGTACGAGTCGAATGAGTCAGAAGGAGTGTGGTACGTTTGTCCGACGCCGCTTGTCCGACGAACGTTTGTCCAACGCCGTTTGTCCGAATGGTCGTTTGTCCGAAATTTTTCGGACAAACGACCACAGATTATACAGATAGGCAGGTCCACCTCATTTACGTCATTTTCTTGATGCGCGGTTACAGTGGTGCCCTCAGGTGCATAGATATGCACAACTACGTGTGAAATGTTCTTTATTTGGCATTTTTTTCAAGGAAATCATTAATAATAAATCAAACAATTTTTTTAACAATATAATTTAAAAAAAAAATAAATTTTAGCTAATATTTGGTGGTTTTTATTCAAAATGTTTTCGAGTTTAGTCTACTAGCCACCAGGGAAATGCCTAAAACCACGAGTCAACAATGGCGTCGACTTGCCTATCTGTATAATCTGTGAAACGACCATTCGGACAAACGGTTTTCGGACAAACGGTAACAAAAAAGGCCATTCAGTGATTGGGAGATTTGTTTAGGAATGTTGTGGTCAGTTGTGATTGGTCTTGGTTGTTGATAGATTTTAATTGTTTAGGTGTTAATGTTTTGACAAAAGGAAATTTAGTTTGGTTTATTTTCTTATTAGATGACTTTGCTATTTTATCTTTTTTTATCTTATTTTTTTTGTGTGTTGTATTTCTGGCTTTGGAAGATGAAGAAGAAACTTGAAAACGATTGAAAAGATAATAGCGTGGTTCGATGACAGTAATTTTAGATTGGCTAGAACTTGTTGCATTATGCAAATTGAGGTTTTAATTTTAATTTTTTAATTTTAGAGTGAGTTTTATATGTAAGATCATTCACTATGGCCAGTTATAAAATGATATACAAGTATGGAGATCAAGGATCTTGCCAATAACTTTGAAAACGTTTTTCGGACAAAAAAACGTTTTTAAGACAAAAACGTGTTCCGTTTGTCCGAATGGTTGATTGTCAGAAAACATTTGTCCGACGGTACGTTTATCCGAAAGCATTCGGACAAACGTACCGGTCAGCTTTTTTCGTTTTTCGGACAATCGACCATTCGGACAAGTGATCGATACCCGTCAGAAGATAAGGAAAATTTGGGTCATGGTTTTGTTGTTAATGAAACCAAACTGAGTTTTTAAAATTGAAACTTTCAATGTTTAAAAACTCAGTTTGGTTTCAGTTCTTACGTGAACCGACTTACAATCGCAAGCTTAGTTCAAAGGTTTATGATAGCAAAAATTTTATAACTGAATAATTTTTGCCATTTTTGCCAAAGTGGCCGAAAAATGATTTCTATTTCTTTTTTAACGTTTTTAAGAATACAATTAAAAAAATAATTTTGTATTCTAAAATGGTGCGGGACATTGTTGACCACTGCTGACAGGGTGCTGTTTCTGATGTCACAGTTGGTATTCCTCATGCATAGGTTTTATGTCTCAACTGGTAACAATCGTTCACATTCTCGATTTGGTCTCGCTTTTATCTCACAATTTGATATTTTTTGTCTGCTCGTTTTCCCAACTTCAGCATTGGGTCTGAAAAATTGATTAATGACTTTTGCAGTGCAACAATGCCAATCAGTAGTGGATAAAGTGCAGCAGCTATGGATGTTGCCCAGGCTAACTAGTGGAAGATTTATGCTTGCAAAGAGTGCCAAAGACACTTTTATTCATTTAATTTGGCGTTCTCATATGTGCATAACCGTAGGTTATCACGCTACTTCTGCTCACTTGGGGTTCTGCATCACATCAACAGTTTCTGATGTGCAAATTGGAGTTCACTATACTGGCAATGAGAGCACGTGAATGAAACACTTTTAAATATTTCAGGAATAAATAATGGTATGAGGATTACACTCAACAAATTACAATTACACAAACAATCACAGTAGTCTACGTAACATGAATGATGTAGGACTTGTTGCAGTTTCTCTATTAGTTTTGTATTGAGTAAGCAAGAAGTTATTTTTTGCAATTTGTAATAACGCATCAATTTTTTATTGCACTATATAGTGCCATTTTGATTTGATAAATTCCCTGGTAATATATTTTTTATGACACCTTTTTTGTGATAACGATCGAAAATTAATTATTTTGCAAATCGATTTAGATTTTACTGTAGGTGAACACAAATTGAAATTGATGTATTCATAAAGACCTAACATAAAAAATTCGACAAGTAAAAACTTAAAGAAAAGTATATACAAGTATTAGATGTTAAAGCATTTTAAATGAGATTTAGATTGAAATGCAGGGAATTGGCACACATGGTGTCAGACTTCCTAAATCTCCTCTTTATGCGGTATAAAAGAAAAGGATAAAAAATAAGCGACATTTTTGAAGAAAGAAAAAAGGAAGAGTCTTTAAATGCGTGATTGCTCTTTCACTATTATTATAGCTGTGCAGGATTGCACGTTTCATGAAACAATTATTTTGGCTGATCGAATAATCTCGTGACCAAAATGAACAAATTTCTGTACCCAAATTCCAACAACTTTGTTATTTTTTAAAGAGCTAAAATGTTGAGTTTTGTTGACTTTTTTGTTGGCTTTTGTTGACTTTTGTTGGCTTTTGTTGACTTTTGTTGGTTTTTGTTGAGTTTTGTTGAGTTTGCAGTGACGAAAACTGATTTTGTAAATTAATAAAGACTCATAAAATTATTTTTACATCCTTTTTGACCCTAATTTGCTGCTGAAAGTGTGCCAGACACTTTCCCTTCTGTTACAGCACGCCCCAAGGGGTGTTGCCACAGCAATCTAACCGAATTTTGCATCCGAATTTCTGGGGATTTCTGAATCTTGACTCTTTTTCCACTTGCCTTTGACCTGATTACATCATCAAGCTCTGCTCACCCCAGGCTTGTTGATTTGTGATATTAACTGTATTTCTTATTTTTGATATTACCGTATTCCCTCGGAAAGAACGGCATGCCGGAA
This sequence comes from Strigamia maritima, assembly GCA_000239455.1. Taxonomy (NCBI): domain Eukaryota; kingdom Metazoa; phylum Arthropoda; class Chilopoda; order Geophilomorpha; family Linotaeniidae; genus Strigamia; species Strigamia maritima. Next base: position 154,181 of record JH431454.1, read on the forward strand.
AAACCGAGTTTGACCAGATTTCGAAAACCGGACATCTGGTCATTTTTACGGCATGCTGGAAAATCGAATCAGTGCCGGAAAAATCGAATCATGCCGGAAAAATCGAATCATGCCTTAAAAATTGAATCAGCGCCAAAATATATATATTACGAAACAAGTCACGTTACACATTTACCAGTTTTATGATATCGATTGTTACGAGTGTGTCAATGTGTCAGCGTGATTAGTGCAAAAGCTTAAATATACGAACGTATACACGACGTATACGCGAATGTATACGCGAATTTATATGACGCGACTATTTTGGACTTTTTTGTATTCGAATTATCCGGCATGCCGGAAAATTCGAATTTTCCGGCACCCTGGTCGGATTTGCCATTATCCGGCATGCCGTTCTTTCCGGGGTAATACGGTATTACAATGTGATTTAAATATATTTAATCGTAGATCCGAATAAATATTGTGTTTGAATTTGAAATCGAATGAAACAAGTCTTCAGTTATTTCATTCGACATTTGGAGATTAGAGTAATGCCCTGTTCACACTTAAACGCTTTTCTAGAAAATGACGTTATCATTTCTCAAGAGGAAAAGTAAAAAATGGAGTATTCACTCCAGTTTCCACTTTTCTACTTGATAAATGATGATGTCGTTTTCTAGAAAAGCGTTTATGCGTGAACAGGGCATAAGTTCTTACATCATATCCTTTAGACCTCGGCCATGAGTAAGCCTGTTTTACAGCATCACCTCGCGATTCAACGTTTGAACTCGCGGACCTTACTTATTCTTTTGATATTTGCAGTTAGTTTAGTGTTAAGAATCGAGATTGCGACAAGTTTTGTTGGTTTTTGTTGAATTTTGTTGGTTTTTGTTGAGTTTTGATGGTTTCTGTTGGGTTTTATTGGTTTTTGTTGAGTTTTGTTGGTTTCTGTTGAGTTTTATTGGTTTTTGTTTTGTTGTTTTTGGTATTTCCTGGTTTTTGTTAACTTTTGTTGTTTTGTTTGTGATTTTTGCTTATTTTTGTTGAATTTTGTTGACCAGTGTCCAAACTTATTAGTTTTTGTCACTTAATCAAATTCTTTTCAATCCTATATGGCTTGCAATACGTAATACATCTTTCTATTCTAGATGCATACGTCAAGGTCTCCTTAGTCACTGGTGGTAAGAGGATAAAAAAGAAGAAAACATCGACACAAAGAGGAACCATACAGCCAATCTTCAACGAGGCTTTAACTTTCAGCGTGCCACGTGATCAATTACAACATGTCAGTCTCGAATTTACCGTTTACCACGACGCTATTCTGGGCCCTAAAGAACCTCTCGGGAGAGTTTTGATTAGTTCGGCGTCAAAAGGAGTGGAAAGAGAACATTACCGTGATATGATTAATTCAACAACTCCTGTTGCTAGATGGCATTGCCTCGTCGATCCGGATACACGCCACACGTGAACCGATCCACTCTCATCTAAATAAACTAAAAATCTAAAAATCTAAAAAAGAGTGGAAGAAACTAGTCACAAGCGCCATCTTATGGAAAGTAGTTTAAGTCATGATGAAAATGAAACTTGATCATGCAAATTTATAAATATATATTGTAATATTTTTTGAAATATATAAAAACATTTAAACAAATATGTAAAATGTCTTTTTTTTTAATGTTCAATTTGGTAATTGCCATGTGACGTCATCAATTGATGTTTTGTGTGGTTTTGTAATGTGAATTGATTGTTTGATTTCGAACAAAATGTGATGGTAACAACAGAAAAAATAATTTTATTTATTGAAAATCATATATTATTACATACTGTTATTATAAAAAAAAAAATTGTTATTTTGTCTGTAAAAAATGTTAATTTTGGATGATAATGTGTGTTGAAGTTCAACTTTTTCTCACAGGTCACGGTATAGATGTTAAAACCACAAAACCCATTCTCAAAGGGGAATATAGTCTTAATTGACCGCCTGTAGGTTGGTTTCACCGCATGTCGCCCCTTTTAAGATCTATTCCAATAGTCTGATGTTTATGATTTTTACTCTGTTTTAAAAACAGTTAATATTTAAGGTATTTTAAAGGTGATTTAATGTTCTATTATAAGTTTAGTTTGTTTAACTTTTATTTATTTTTTCAAATTTTATTTGTATAAACCAAAGATAGCAAATGATGTTGCGTGTACTGATATATATGTATTTCTCAATGCAATTTTACACTTAAAAAAAGATTTTAATACCAATTATATGGTTTTAATGATACTTTCTTAAAATTGTTTTGTTTTTAATTTAAATAAAAATTGGCAATATTTTGTTTTCATACATGCTTATCAACTTTTTTTGTTGGTTACCGTATTGATTGTGAGGCTTATATGGCTGGATACATTTTGGCGCTACACAGAACCAGCTCAATATGTAATTTTGCTTTTAAAGAGTTTTCGACATCAAACGTTTTATGACATAAATTATATTCGCCATCTCTTAAAATGTCCGAAATAATTTTTATTTATTGTAAGTCTTTTTAAAGTCTCTAGAACACGTTTAAAAAAATCATTTTGTATCCCACACAGCTCATTTGAGCTAGATGAAGGACATTGTAGGCACGGTTGGTATTCCCTATGTTAAATGTATAGGGTTTACGTCAGAACTAAACTCCGTTTCTAAAACATTGCGAGAAACTCCCATTGGTATGGTCATTTTTATGTTCGTTTATGTTCGTTTATGTTCGTTTATGTTCGTTTATGTTCGTTTATGTTCGTTTATGTTCGTTTATGTTCGTTTATGTTCGTTTATGTTCGTTTATGTTCGTTTATGTTCGTTTATGTTCGTTTATGTTCGTTTATGTTCGTTTATGTTCGTTTATGTTCGTTTATGTTCGTTTATGTTCGTTTATGTTCGTTTATGTTCGTTTATGTTCGTTTATGCCCTTTTATGGTCATTTTTCGAATTATTTTTTTAAGTGTATTAAAAAATTGCTGGGAAAAGGCTCTAGCCAATGGGAGTTTCTTGCAATGTTTTGGAAACGGAGTTTAGTAACAATTGCGTAAATTCTCGATTTGTTCTCGCTTTAATCTCTTTTTTCATATTGTCGTCTGCTCGTTTTCACAACTTCAACATTGGGTTTTAATCCTTTAATACTTTTCGAAAAATTTTCGAAAATGGGTTTTAAACGCTGCTTGATGCTTGATCCAATGGATCAATAAAAAACGTGATGTCTTAAACTCTTTAAGACTGTATTCACCACCAACTTCAAAAGAGATTTTTGTATATTTTGCAATTGCTGTGTGCTCTTATACTGACTTTTAATTTAAAATGTTTATACGGTATTCTAATTTATGAATAACTTATTTTTTGAAATAAATTTTTAGTTGTACCGTACCGGTAGTTTTATAAAGAAAAGTAGCTGTCACAAATTTCTTAATAACATTTATTAATTAAAATTTATTAATTAGTTATTACTATAACTGAGATGACTAATTGACGTGGTTGCTTGCTGATATACATCTTAACAAATACGTCTTTGGCACTAAAGAGTCTTGATTATTAAAATGTGTGTTGTGGAAGAGTGCTTTTCGGTTTTGTTTGTTGGATATCCTTGGTTGGATCATGCTCTTTCTAAGCTTTGATAAACATTCAATTGTTGATGAGTGAAATAAAAGTGGATTTTTGTCCGAATGTATATTTCACGACATGATTTTGATGATTGTGAATGGAATTAGGATTTGTTGGGTTATATAGTAGCAAAACAAAAAAAATACATTTTGCGAAGAGATGATGATAATTCTATTTAATTATTTGCTGTGAAACTTAGAATGTTAGTCAAGATTAAATTTTGCTGTGGTATAAATATACGTATACGTAAAGAAAAGTTAAAGTTGACATTTTTATTCTGAATTCTAGACTTTTTTTCAACTCTTTTTACATATTTCATGTCTTTTCTCAATATATGTTAGAATCAAAATGACCGACAAACTGTTTCTAATCGTTAAAACCAACAAAAAATAATTTTTGAGGCTGGTCCGATTGGTTAGTCTCCGGTCTACTCACTGTCAGTATCTTTGTGAGTATCTTTGTGTGTGCGATTTTCCGATTTTTTTTTTATTGGATTCAAATGCTGTCCTTAAAAACCAGTACTGTAAATAGTTATCAAAGTACTAATATTTTGCTATACATACGTAGAATATGTCAAGAATTGACATAATTTTTATAAGCATTCAGGCACTACTGTATAAGTAGTAAGTACATGCAATAAGAAATATTCGCAAAATTAGCATGACTTATTAATAACCTATTATGTAATAATTTTTACAGTTCAAATAATATTCATTTTCCAGGATGTTTTTTGGATGTCTGCCGTGACCTTGTGATAACATCACAACAACATTAAAGCTAAACTTGTGTAAATTTAAAAATAACAGGTCAATCTCCAAAATTAGAACAGTTGACGTTGACACTTGAGTGCTTGGCAACGAGATACCAAATCTTAAGATGTAATATTTAAAATTAGATCATTACTTTCACAATTCTATTATATAATTCTATGGTAAAATGTTAGGTGTAAAATCACAGACATGGATTCAGCAGAAAGAGTGAGCACTGGTCTTCGTTCTGTAGACTTCAGTTACCCTGTTTGTGTGCATTTTGTAAACAAAACAGAAAGGTATGTTAATGTTATTTGGATTGACTATGAAGGACAGTGGATTAGATATCAGGTAGGTAAGGAAAAATTAAATTAAATCAAATTAATTACATGAGAAATTGAATAAGTTTACTTTTTATTGTTTCTATTAGACATTGGCACCTGAAGATTTGTTTGAAGCTGACACTTATGTATCTCATCCGTGGGTTTTTATGGACGATAAAACTAAATGTCGATTAATTGCTGTTGGAAAGGGTGATGTATTTTGTCCATTTGTCTCGGATTTGCTACAAGATGAGGAGGAAAGACATCTATTGCCACTGAAAATTTCCATTTCTATTCCAAGTAGCTATTTATATTAATTTTTTTTATTTTTACATTTTTTTAAAAATTTTTTTTAAAATTTTTTTGTATTTTTTAAAATTTTTTTTAAATTTTTTTGTATTTTTTAAAAATTTTTTTAAAACTTTTTTTATTTTTTAAAATTTTTTTTTGAATTTTTTTGTATAGTGTTGTCTTTGAGAGAAAGATGTCTGGAAGTTTTATGTCAATTGGCTGTGGATAAAAATGTATTTACTCATTTAAACCTCTGCAAAAGAATGATACAGCAGTTACAAGAGTTTTATGACGTGCCTTTAGAATACAATCACATTTTGGATTTATCATCTGTAGTTGCCACCTGTGAAGAACCACCACAAACTAGTGATACAATTATGCAGTAACAAGCCAAATGTAAAATTTTACTTTATTTATGAGATGCAGAAAAAATTTGACTCAATTATTGGTGGTGTTTTAGTATATGAAATTGTATATTGTCAAAAGAAAAAATTGCTTTAATAGATGTCTTGTGTTGCAGTTACTCTAAATAATCTATTCCTAATGAAAAGCATTCACTACAGCACGTTTACATGTACTAAATATTGCGGAATATTATTCTGAGGCTTTGTTTACATGTATGCAACTGAAAGTAAATATATTCCGATGCTTATCGGAATATTCTGTGCCAAAGCGGAAGATTTATTTTCTTTATGAACTTTGCTACAATCGAGTAAATAATTCCGAATAATTCCGAATAATTTAGCACATCAGGTTTTGGAGATTCCCAAAGCGGAATCCAGTTTTTAGAGTTGACAACACTGGCCGGCCAAATGTTCGCGCTGTATTAGAAGTAGTTCTGAAGGTATGCATTCCTCTTTCCTCTAATAATGATCTGTGAAATGGGTGTGTACGTACCGTCCTAATTATTTTTTATTCGAGTTACGTTGGTATTATTATAAATCAAATTAATAGCGGGATCACATGATCTCATAAGCAAAAATGGCGAATCATGTATATGACAACATCAAAATGAAGTGCATGACCCTTAAACTAACTTCTATCCAATCCAGACCATATAGCATTTTTCTGCAGTTCAGACATAGCCACAAAGAGACTGTGTCATAGTTCCCTTTTTATGCAGAGGCTTTATATTGTGTGCTTAAGACTCGTACTTTTTCTCATTATTAGACAGTTTGCGATTTCTCGTACGAGATTTTTTTTATTACGAGAATGCCAAAATAGCGAGATATTGTTAAAAATCTCGCCGTAAAAATTCTCGTTTGAAAGGTCTCGGTCGAGATTTTTCAAAAATCTCGTTTCAAATTGTCGTGTATACGACTTGATTTGCGCATGCGCACTACAACAATTATCGTGAAATTCTGCGCCATTTTCCCTCCGCTTCGGCTGCAATGTTGCCAAATTTGTGTCGATTTCAATATCTCAGGTTAGTTTTTTTATCAGTCAAACACCTTGCACAAACCACAAGCCCAATACTTAGGCTTAATTTGTGACAAGGTGTCTAGTTCTACTAAAAATTGTTGCCGTCGATTTGTGTGTCGTATGTAACACGTTTCGTGACAAATCACAAACACACGATACGACATTTAATTAACATTTTATTATTAGATTTAAAAAACTAAATTTTTGGAAAATTTCGTTTTTTTAAATCTCGTTTTCAATCTCGTACGAGAAATCGCAAACTGTCTATTAATAAACTCGTATACATGACGACGCTGACTAATTCCGCGCAGGCGAATTCCGCGCAGTACTAAATGCGCGCATAAGAATTTGAGATGCGCGCAATGTTTATTTTGCTTAAGGCATTTCTATTCCGCGTACGTCTATTCCGCGCAGTTGCTATTCTGCTTGCGCGGAATTTGTGTAAATTTTGTAAATTTTAAATAATAAAAAATAAATAAAAATATTTCTATTCCGCGTGGCCTTTTTTTAAAATAAAATTCTTTTATTCTGCGCAGGAAATAAAAATATAAAAAATATCAAAATATAAATACAATATAAAAATACAAATGAATTACGCGCAGCCCAATTACGCGTGTAAAGGTGCATTTTCATTTGCGAGAAATGCCATTTCTCGCGCCTAATTTTCAATAATCGCGCGACAAAAATCGCACGCTTGTCCATTTTCATGCAAGCTAGACTTGCAAAGGCGCGCGATTGTTGGCGCGATTCTGTTTCTCGCGAGCTTCTGTCAAGTCTAGCTTTGCTCACAAAATCGCGCCTAAAATCGCGCCATGTGTCAATCTGAACCAACAGTTTTGGCATTTGAACAGGCTCCACCCACAATTGCAAATGGCGCTGATTTTTTTTCCTCCACTTGAATTTTTAATCTTGATTAATCAATGCCATCCACATCCAGAAAAGCTAAAAAATAATAAATTCAGCAATATTTGATGCTAAACATTTCACACTAATGTATATTTCATGAAATGTCAACTGATTTTTACAAAATTTTTGAAAGTGAGAAGTGGCTCTTTTAGCTCTAATGAAAATGCTCAAGCTAGAGCTTGATTTTTAGAGCGGTGCGATTGTTGGTGCGATTGTTGGCGCGATTTTTTTTGTGGCGGGAGAAATTCTCTCACAAATGAAAATGCACCTTTATACTGTAGAATTAAAAAAAACTGTTGTGTGTTTAAATACAGTGAACTCTCTCTAGACGGGACATACTGTAGACGGGACACTCTGTACACAGGACACATATTTCTGGACCCAAATTGTTTTAATCATACAGAACGTCACCCACAAGGCCGGACACTCTGTAGGCAGGATGCTTTTTTCTGGACCCGACGGTGTCCCGTCTAGAGAGAGTTCACTGTAATTACAAAATAAATTTAAACTGCTAATATTATAAGTGTATTAAAGTTTTGACAGAAATGTATTAATTGTTTGCACCTTTTAGACATGACA
>JH431454.1:162068-178031 GCA_000239455.1 Strigamia maritima
CCAAAAATCATTGTGAATATTTAGTATTTAATGACATTTCGTGAATACAATTGGCATGTGCAAACCACCTATTGTCAAAATTGCTACAACCTGATTTTGGCGGTTTTTAATTTTTTTCGCAGTAACTACTCAATCACAAAATGATATCTCTACCATTCCTATAAATCCTCTTAAAACCCATTTGTCTGTCAGTATTACAGCTTTTAAGAAATTTCAATTTTTCGGACTTAAAAAAAAATGCAAGTTTCCGTACTTTTTGACCAGGGGTTAAGGTGCATTTTCATTTGCGAGAAATGCCATTTCTCGCGCCTAATTTTCAATAATCGCTCGACAAAAATCGCACGCTTGTCCATTTTCATGCAAGCTAGACTTGCAAAGGCGCGCGATTGTTGGCGCGATTCTGTTTCTCGCGAGCTTCTGTCAAGTCTAGCTTTGCTCACAAAATCGCGCCTAAAATCGCGCCATGTGTCAATCTGAACCAACAGTTTTGGCATTTGAACAGGCTCCACCCACAATTGCAAATGGCGCTGATTTTTTTCCTCCACTTGAATTTTTAATCTTGATTAATCAATGCCATCCACATCCAGAAAAGCTAAAAAAATAATAAAATTCAGCAATATTTGATGCTAAACATTTCACACTAATGTATATTTCATGAAGTGTCAACTGATTTTTACAAAATTTTTGAAAAGTGAGAAGTGGCTCTTTTAACTCTAATGAAAATGCTCAAGCTAGAGCTTGATTTTTAGAGCGGTGCGATTGTTGGCGCGATTTTTTTTGTAGCGCGATTTTTTTTGTGGCGGGAGAAATTCTCTCGCAAATGAAAATGCACCTTTATAGTGTCTATTCCGCATGGTTTCCAAAACGCGTGGTTTCCAAAACGCGTGGTTCCCAAAACGACCCTCTGTTTACATTCGTGAGTTCATTCATAGATTTTTAATTGTTGTGGCTCTTTTACTACGAGCCACAACAATTAAAAATCTATGAATGAACTCAGGAATGTCAACAAAGGGTCGCTTTACTATGATGAAGGGTCGTAATTCCCAAGGGAGTATTCGCTGCAACAATGAGTTGCTAAGCAACTCAGTATTGCAGCGAAGTTCAGAAACAGAAAAATTTCTCTGTTTTGGAAATTAGAGGTAATTGGGCTGCGCGTAAAAAATCTATGAACGAATGAAGGAATGTCAACAGAGGGTCGTTTTGAAAACAGCAACCACGTGAGCCACGCGGAACAGACACGGCGCAAAGTAGAAATTATAAAATGAAATTAAAATTTAAAAAAATAAAAAAATTACGACGCGGAATAGAAATGACGCGGAATGGAAAGGATTAAAATAAATTAAAATAAAAAAAATTACATAATAATTACGACGCGGAATGGAAACGATTAAAATAAAAACCCATTGCGCATAACACGCGCTGCGCGAAATAGACATGCGCGGAATATAATTCATTTGCGCGAAATAGACACTGCGCGGAATAGAAACGATTTGCGCGAAATAGACACTGCGCGGAATAGAAACGACGCGCAATAGAAATCTATTGCGCCTCAATGATTACTTCTGCGCATAAATCTAATTGCGCGGAAAAGAAACAAAATTTATAATTAAATTGTGCGCGGAATTCACCTGCGCGGAATTAGGCTGCGCTGAAATATGCGGGGTGGGACAAGGTGCGCGGAAATAGACCCAGCCCATACATGAAACATTAATTTGTAGAAATTAGTAGACGGTTTTATAATCGCACCAATTTATGCTTTTATAGGATAACGATGCTACAAGTAGGCCTTATTAGTATTTATTGGCATTTCAAATGCCGCTTTATTTAATTTTTTAATATGGTATAAAGTAGTGTTTAGTATAATTACATGGTTCTTATAATAAATTTAATTACCAATTCCACGAAACAACATATTTTATGAGTCACGCGAATTATTATATTGCAAATTTAATACAATACAATACCGGTATCACTTAATTTACATGCAGATAATAAAATTAAACAAAGAAAACTTGTCTCTCACATTTCAAATCTTCAAACTAACATATTTATGTAATTGTATTCTGTAACTTGTCAATTTTTAAACAAATATAAAATTTTCTTTTAAGTTGATATACAAAATGGCAGTTAATAATCGAATAATCAAAAAACTCCATCTCAAAATCTCAAACTGTCTAATGACATGCACATTTTTGGACTATAATTTAATTGGGGCTAAATTCTGAAAACTGTTTAACGATCTGTTTTTAGACATTAACCTCATCTACGAGTGGTGCTGGTCTTTTTTTAATATAAATTTGCATAGCTACTTTGCTAATTACAGCATTTCGAATTTTCGAGCTTCCTGGTACGAGGCTCGAGTGCACTCTATAACCTCTTCCCACGGAGCTAAGAAATTCTAAATAAAAACCATGTTGCAATTAGTATTAAATTTTTATGTGAAGTTTCATGTCTGATTGCATCTATGCATTAATGTTACAAAAAACAATAAAAGTGGATGTTTTTTTGCTTAATAATTCGTGGGAATATAATTAGTTTTAATAGTTTTATGAAACATAAACAGAAAAGAACGAGAAAGCCTGTCACTCGCATGTCAAGCTCTTAAGTCTTCAAACCGACCCATTTATGTGAGTTTATTTACAAATAATTTTTTAAAATTGTTAATATAATTCTCTTTTAAGTTGATATAAAATGACAGTTATTCGGGTTAACAAAAAACTTCGTCGCAAAATTGTATCAATTACAAATAAATTTGAATTAAGCACTGATCAAGTACCAGTGGAATATCAAGATTTGTTTAATTCTACACGGTCCACTTGTTTCCGGATGTTGTGGTTTTGCTTGGTGTTTGGTTGTTTGATATGTTGTTGCTATCAAGTAACGGATAGAGCACTTTACTATATGTCGGAGCCAACAACGGTTGATATTCAAATTGGCAACTTGCAGTCATTGAAGTTTCCAGCAGTACAAGTTTGTACATTTGAAAATGATTATATTATTGATTTATTAAAAGATAAAAGTCAACAAGTTAACGACCCAAAGACTTGTCTCATTCCATTTTTAAAAATTTGGGATTTGGAGAGAGAGATTGACTACTTCAAAGTGTGGCATTTTGAAAACAAATCTAATATATTGGATAAACTGGAATTAAAAAACGTAAGTTTTGAAGACTATAATCTTTACATCGTATCACCTTATATAGTTCGATACTTTACTATAAAAAACTCCATTTATCATTTTGTGTGTGAAACTCCCATCGGTTAATAACCTATATTGTATATATTGTGATATCTTATTTTAATCCTCTAGTTGAGCTGAGTCGAAAAATCATTGTTTTGTAGTCCAAAAATGTGCATGCCATTGTTAACAAATGAAAATGCTTGTAAAATATTTTTAAAAAATTATTTACATTTGGGTTTTTGTATTGTTGCGCATATTTTTTGGCTACGAAACAATGATTTTTCGACTCGGATTGACTAGAGGATTAAAATAAGATACCACAATATATACTGTCAGTACATAAATATTGCCCTTATTTATATAGTAATCAAAAATAATGGTTACTATAATATATATTTATAATATTATAGTGTAGTGACCATTTGCCTCATTTACCTTGACACTGTGAATGATGCAGGAAGTGGTTATCCACAACCGGCATCACTCATTGGCCATTCTGTTATCTCCACATTCCATGTGGATTAGCAGAGTATATAAGCTCATGCAAAACAGGAAGTAGTGCTGATTGCTGACCGTGAAACTTTGCTTAAATGGTTTGTGTTTTATATTTGAGTGTATACAGTACAGGGTGAATCAGAATTTATGATACACAGAAATAGGGGGTATAGAGGTGGACCTGGAGTTCAGGTTTCCACTAATCAAAAATTCCAAAAAAATTTTCCCACTTAGTCCAGCCCCAAAAACAATGGAAGATTTCAAATATCCCGCGTCATGCATATCGCCCACGTTTGCTAGGTTAAAGCGTAATTCTCAAATAAAAACACCACACCCAATCGGTAGCCAACAGCAGAAGTTTATTACAAGAAATGCTCTACATGTCCACTTTGTGCATCAATGCACAGCTGGCAGCGATGTAATAAATTCATTCTGACTCTGTTAAAGATCTGTAGATCTGTGGGTTATAACGATCAGTTTGTGTTTTTATTTGAGAATTGCGCTTTGACCTGACAAACGTGGGCAATATGTGTGACAATCGTGAAAATCTTCCATTCTTTTTGGGGCTGTGACTAAGTGAGAAATTGTTTTTGGAATTTTTGATTAGTGGAAATGTGATCTCTTTGTCCCCCTCTGTACTGAATGTGCGTGGAGTGTTTTTCTTTTGTCCACACAAATTGGTTGGGTTGGGCCTTTGATCTGTTTGTTCCTTGAGTTATCGACCTTGGGCACTAACAGCTGGTGCCATTGGGATACTCTTTTATAGCTTGAATAAGTGTCTCCTTAAAAAGTACCACACGTTGAGAACTAATGTTCTAATCTATTACAAGTACCTAATTAATAGGTATTGTACTTAAATTTCTTTGTAGATTGAGCTCGAAGATTTTAAGATTTCAACTGCATTATCAATTTTTGGTCAGTGTACCAGAATAGAGCCTAAAGGTAATGTTTATCATATTTAACTTTTAACAAGTCAGTTTTTTAATGACATTGGTATCATAGTACTGTAGATCACAAATTTGTGAAACACAGGTGTTTTCTTGGCTGTTTTCATCTATCTAAAATTAGATTTTTACACTCAATTTTTAACTTGCTAAAAACAGCTAAATAGAAAATAAATTTAAATTGAGTCATTTTAACTGCTAAAAGTGTTTTCAGTTTTCAGTCTTAAAGTGGTACGGTACGTAAAAATCACGTGTGTATCTAGGCTGTTCGATGCTTGTCTTTTACACATACCCATACGGGATCCGAACAACTGGGCGAAGGTCAATTCATTCCAAGCCATGAAATTAGAATATTTGAAACCAAAACGCACATGACAGCTTTAATTGAAAATAGCAAACAAAATCAATTGTTTTTGACAAATTTATTTATACACACATTAACTACAAGGAAAATAAAGTCTACCAAACAAAAAGTCGTGTTCCTAGCTCAAATAATAAGCGAGATATGGCCATCTGAAAGGAGGTGGGTGTTGACACAAAATTATAATACTGGAATTTTAAGACACGAAATTAGAATATTTACTTTTAATATTTTTGCGGTTCATATTTTGCATTAATAACTGCCTTAATTTGTCTGGGCAATGTTTCCATATATTTTCTACATTGATCTAAACAGGTTTTTGATTATTTTTCCACTATATGGCACATTTTTCCATTATATGGCACATTTTTCCACTATATGGCACATTTTTCCACTATATGGCACATTTTCCCACTACATGGCACATTTTTCCACTATATAGCACATTTTTCCACTATATAGCACATTTTCCCACTATATGGCACATTTTTCCACTATATGGCACATTTTTTTTCCACACTAGTGGGTAACTTCTTTCTTCTTTTCTTCCCAAATTTTGATTCCACCTTGACTATTATTTAAACTAAAGTATTTAAAAAAAAGGTAGTTTGGTTAGATGAGTGTCGTTTTTGTACAACATTCAGTGATGGTAAAGTCAAAATTTGAAAAGAAATGAAAAGTAGTATTCTCACTGATGTGAAACTTAACAGTAAACATTATAAATCTGAAATTGTTTTGGTTTTGATGACTGCAAACGATGTTGGCATGTTTATACCGTATTCCCTCGGAAACAACGGCATGCCGGTAATTACGAGTCTGACCAGTTTTTGACAAGTAGACAACTGGTCAATAAAAAATCAAATGGACAAAATCCCGGAAAATTCGAATTATCCGGCATGCCGTTCTTTCCGAGGGAATACGGTATCAGATGTAGGAATACTCACAGTAACAAAAGATCAACAGATTCATACTGTAAAACATTTTTGGGGGAAAATTAAGAGATTTTCAGAAATTAATGGTTAAAACCACAGCATCAGCATTGACTTACAATTACTTCATGGTGGAAAAATGATCAAAAACCTGTTTAGATCAATGTAGAAAATGTATGTAAACATTGCTCAGACAAATAAAGGCAGTTATTGATGCAAAATATTGACCGCAAAAATATTAAAAGTAAATATTCTAATTTTGTGTCTTAAAATTCCAGTATTCTAATTTTGTGTCTTAAAATTCCAGTATTCTAATTTTGGGTCTTAAAATTCCAGTATTCTAATTTTGTGTCTTAAAATTCCAGTATTCTAATTTTGTGTCTTAAAATTCCAGTATTCTAATTTTGTGTCAACACTCACTTCATTTCAGATGGCCATATCTCGCTTATAAGCTAGGAACTTGATTTTTTGTTTGTAGACTTTATTTTTTTTGTAGTTAATGTGGGCTTCAAACAAAAACTGATTAAATCTATTACTTCTGACTAAAAGTATATTCTAAAACTTTTTAAGTATGGTATATGAAAGATTACCATTACTTTATTAGAAAATGTGACTTATTTTAAAGAATAAACTCACCATTTCAATCATTTGCACCATCTCTGACTTGCTTAACTCTTCCAGGTTGTCAGGAAATAAGAAAATGTTAAAGATGTTGCTTCAAAAAATGAAAAAGTTTGTTTTGGCGCTTGCATGTCGCTTGATAAGTTTAAAAAATCCAATAGTGAAGTAAGGAGTGTATTCAGCAAACTTAAATCATTTATTATATAATAAAAATTTAATTTTTAAAATAACATTTTGTTTTATTTGGTACCCGAATTTGGGTTTTTGTTTGAAGCCGTTAACGTGTATAAATAAATTTGTCAAAAACAATTGATTTTGTTTGCTATTTTCAATTAAAGCTGTCATGTACCTTTTGGTTTCAAATACAAAATTCTAATTTTACGGCTTGGAATGTATACACACCCATACATATTCCTATCTTACGTAAGCTTAAAATATACTTACGTAGTCCACAATTACAATAGGCAGTTTGTGATACCTCGTACGAGATATTTCTCATTTTATATATATTATTTTTTTTATAAGTAGAGTAGAGCTTTTACAGTGTTGTATCATATAATTTTTACCTGCATCTCTGTTATGTTGACGTTCGTGTAGAATTGCTTCAAAGAAAAAAGTTGAAGTTTGAAACTTCAATGAAGTTACTTGACCGAAAATTATGCAATTCAACTATATCAGCTGTAATGTTGGATTTAATTTTTTTAGAATAGATATCTAATTAATATTAATTCATAAAATAATTTGTTTTAGGCTGTTGTTGAAGACAAAATTGAGTATTCTATGGGGACACCAATAGTAACAGGTTTTTTATTTGATGTACAAGTGTCCTTTAGAAAAGTAAGCAAAGAAAACTTTCAGTTATTATTTTTTGGTTAGAATAATGTTATAATAAAGAGTTTTTTTTATGCACAAGAGAGTTCTATCAGATATAATATCACAAGTGAGAGGACACGAATTTTCCTGCGTGATAAGATCACGAGTGCCCGCAGGGCACGCGTGAGCTTATCTCTCGGGAAAATGAGTTGCGAACTACCATAACAATCGCGGAATCTTGAGTGGTATTCTATATGAGAATTTTTAAAATCAATAATCAAAATTTTAGGCTCTCAGGTTTCATTCATTTAGCCACACTGGCAGTTTAGAAGTATAAAAGAAATTTATAAAAAAAAATTAAAAAAATGGGCGCGGCCCAAATTTGCGCCATTATTAAAAACGTCCCTAATTTGCGCCGTCCCTAATTTGCGCCTATTTTATTTTATTTTATTTTATTAAAAATTAAAAATTAAAAATTAAATTAAATGGATTAAAAACCGTCTCTAATCTGCGCCGTCCCTAATCTGTGTCGTCCCTAATTTGCGCCGTCCCTAATTCGCGCCGTCCCTAATTTGCGCCGACCCCAATTAAAAATAATTTAATTAAAAATTTAATTTAATTGACGGCGCAGTCCCTAATTTGCGCCGTCCCTAATTTTTTGTAGAGTATTGACTCTGCAGGAAATTCATGTTATATACTTGTAAGTTGTACATACAAGAAATCAAGATATAATAGAGAGTTTGCGCCACTGCATTAAACCTTATAGCTATGAGTTATAAACTCATAACTATAAGGAAAACCTCATAACTCTAATCCCTGTACGATCGATATAAAAATAGTGGAGCCAATCCGAAGCCTTCCCGTTATAACTAGTCCTGCCCACAATTGCAAATGGCGACGACTAATTTTGGAAAACTCCAAATGGCGGTATAGACCAATGGATTCTAGGATTGATATCACGGTTAAATGATGCCATCCACTCCAAAAAACTTCAAAATATGATTACTGGGGGCTGAAACAACAAAATCATTAAGGTTTTATTACATATTTTTGTGTTTGTCATGTTTTGATGAATTTTTTGTGTTATTGCATTGAGATTTGTCCTGTACAGGTTTTATAAACAACACTGGCTTTCTGTACAGGTTTTCTAAACCACTTTCCTGTAACTATAAGTATATCTTTTTTGTCAGCGCAAGCGCTTGTTTTTTGTTCTTTTTTATGATTATAGTTATGAGGTTTTAACTCTTAATGCAGTGGCGCAAACTCTCTAATAACTATTTCACCACAATAATGCCAAACAAATGACTGCATGTAGTTTTCCTTACAGGTGGATTATTAGGGTTTTTTTAGTAACACAACAGACTATTTCCATTTGCTATTGCATGTTTTTTTTTTAGTTTAGAGTGGAAACTTATTTTAACTTATTTTAATCCTCTAGTTGAGCCAAAAAATCTGCGCAACAATACAAAAACCCAAATGTAAATAATTTTTTAAAATATTTCACAAGTGTTTTCGTTTGATAACAATGGCATGACATTTTTGAATACAAAGTTTTCGACTCAGCTCAACTAGAGAATTAAAATAAGATACCACTTTCAGTACAATATTATTAACCAATGGGAGTTATGTGCACGAATTGTTAGATAGAGTTTCGATTTTACAGAAATGTTTGTACGATGTTATTTTCGCGTTTGAAGGACGCGTAGCCGTAAGAGTGGGAGAGCCCCTGATCAGATGTGGCCCTGAAATGCGTTTCGAACAACGGTGGAGTTCTAAACGCGCCACACCCTATGCGTATACAATTAATTTCAGGAAAGTTTAGGTTGTAATCTAAAATAACCGATAAGAGAATAACTAAACAAGAGCCAAAGGGGCCAAATGTTAAGTAGGCCCACCTATGCGCAGATAGCTGCCGCACTAAGGAGCTGAGTGATCCTGAACGGACATTACTGTATTCACAGGTGTGTTAAATAATTAAGAGAAACCGGCATTACTATTTTCCTCACCTGGTCAGGTAACAATGCCCACCAAAGCCATAAAATGCATAGAGGATATCAGAATAGACTTAACATAAAATACATGGAAACTCAAAGGATGACATTCACAAAGGGTGAAAGTGTGACAGGACAACACCTCTAATGATAGCTGGTTAAAGCCTGATGTGTTAGGATCGAGGTCTAAAGTTGTTGTGTGGCTCCAAAAACTAAATTGCTCATGAGAAAACATGAAAATGCTGTGATTGGTTGCCAAAAAAGGAGGAAACCAATCACAGCATGACAGCACAACCAGGAACTAATTGGTATGCATAACTCAGAAAGTGGAGCAACGAACCTAACTGATTAACTAACATCTGAGGAGGGGGAAGGATGGAGAACGTAGGTAAAAAACCAAGTCACTCATCTGTGACCTTGGCCAGGAATAAACAAAGGATAACAAAGTCACTACAAATTACAACAGGTATAGGATTTAACACACATTTATTAACAAACAACAGGAAAAACGATTGGGAAAATGCATATGGTAATTTGGCCCGTGACAAATTAAAATTTTTGGCGCGGAATAGGGACGGCGCAAAAATAATAAATAATAAATAAATAATAATAATAAATTTAATATAATTTTTTTGGGCGCAAATTAGGAACGGCGCAAAATAGGGACGCGCGGAAAAGGGAGGCGCGGAATAGGGACGCGCAAATTTGGGCGATGCAAATTAGGACACAGCCCAAAAAAATCTATTAAAAATCTATTAAAAATCTATTAAAAATCTTTTTAAAAATCTATTAAAAATCTATGTCTATTAAAAATCTATTAAACATCTATTAAAAATCTATTAAAAATCTATTAAAAATCTATTAAAAATCTTTTAAAAATATATTAAAAATCTATTAAAAATCTATATCTTAATCGATTGTTTAATCGATATTTTGGTATAAACATGGTACAATGAATTATGTCGTCAACTGTGAGTTGGGTAGTACAGAACTATCAGTTAAATACGGTTGAAATTTAACAATGAAACCATTATTAAAATTTTATTGATTTAAAAAATTATCCAACAATCTACAGGCTACAATACTTTCTTATTGGATGTACTAGTCTACATTTGTGCAGGGCAGAATTTTTTAATCTGTGCTAAAAATTGTGGTTGTCTGGTGTTTTATTTGTTACTGTTGTTATTATTCAACAACAATGTGTAAATTGCAGAAGTTGATTGTTGGTAAAAGAAAAGAAAGGAGACACGTGTGTTTAAAGTTAAGACTAACAAGAGTGTGTGTGTTTATTTAACAAAAATGTGGTCCTTATATAGGATCCTTTAATTACAAAGGTGCATGTCAGGTGGACGTGACAAGTCTACCAATCAATGATTGACAGGCGGCGCATGACATATTAGGATACGTTAGTGCGTCGATGCGGATGACAGTCAACACACACTTCCAACACTCCCCCTCAAACAATGACTTTTAATTCTTTAAATGGCTTCAAGAACCAGCTCTTTTGTGAATTGGTTATGCTTGTGAGCAAAGAGTCCCTTAGTTCGAATGTCGGCAGGCATAGCTCTGTTTGGAGGAATTTGACCTCGATCAGACCATCTTCATTGGCCTCCCTTACGAAGTGATATCTCACATCTATAAGTTTGGTTCTTAAGTGGAACACTGGATTCACCACAAGCTTTTCTGCACTTTGATTATCGTTGAAGATAGCGATTGCTTCGTTTTTAATGAATCCCAACTCATATAGCACGTTTCTGAGGTAAATTGCCTCTTGTGCACTGTCAGAAAGTACCATATATTTGGCATCGGTCGATGACAGTGCAACTGTTCGTTGCTTTCGAGCTTCCCAGCAGATTGCTGCACTGGATAGTTTAAAGGCAAATCCTGTGTGCCAACTCCCAGACAATACGAAATGGGACCGAGATCTTTCATCTCAAATTTGCCCATAAGTAAGTCTTTAATTTTCTTCATTGATTTCATATTGTTCGTTGTGATAAGAAGATCATCAACGTACACACCAATGATAATAATTTCTTTCTTTGTTTTGAGGAAGTAAATGCATGGCTGGCTCCGTTTTAAGTGGTTTTAATCCAAGTTTACGTAGCTTTAGGCCTAACTTTTTATACCATTGTCGTCCTGATTGTTTTAGACCGTAGATTGATTTTTGCAGAAGTAGTACTTTACGTTTAATAGCCCGTTTAGCATCTCAGGTTTTTCCATGTAGATTGCCTCATCGAGATCACCATTTAGGTATGCTGTTATAACATCCATTTGGTGCACAATTAGATCGTGTTTGGCAGCTAAAGCTGTGATAAGATATATGGAACTCGCCCTGGCGACTGGTGCAAAAGTTTCTTGGTAATCGATGCCGTATCGTTGGGAAAAACCCTTAGCTACAAGTCGGGCCTTGTGTTTTTTGATGGTCCTGTCTGTGCAAAGCTTTGTTTTTAATACCCAGCAACTTCTGATTGTTTTTCGGTTTTTGGATCGATCGACTTTCTTCCAAGTTTTATTTTTGATGAGTGCATCATACTCAGATTGGAGTGCATTTCTCCATTCCTTACTGTCACTTCCTTTTAAAGCCTCTTTAGCGGTAATTGGATCGCTATAAATGGCAAAGTTTGCGACTTCCGATTCAACGAGCGCTTCTGGTGTTTCCAGTTTTTCTGTGTAATAAATTTTTCTCGGGCGTTCTCGTTTTCCAGTTGGAAAGTTGGTTTCCCAGGTAATCTTTTGGGTCTTCTGGGTTGTACGATGATTTCAGCCTCATTTTCATTTTGAGTATTCTCATTTTCAGAATGAGTTGTCTCATTTTCGCCCATTCATTGTTTTCATCTGGTTTCTGGTTCAATATTTTCATCTGGTTCAATATTTTCATCTGGTTCAATATTTTCATCTGGTTCAATATTTTCATCTGGTTCAATATTTTCATCTGGTTCAATATTTTCATCTGGTTCAATATTTCATCTGGTTCAATATTTTCATCTGGTTCAATATTTTCATCTGGTTCAATATTTTCATCTGGTTCAATATTTTCATCTGGTTCAATGTTTTCATCTGGTTCAATGTTTTCATTCGATTTATCGGATTCATTTGTGCGTTGATTTTCCTCGCCCTTTGAATCTGACTCGGGGTTCGTATATTTCGTAGATTGCGAGTTAGAATCAATACAACGTACAAATTCGAAAATATTATCGTCAGGTTTTTCCTGATCTTTCATTTGAGTTTTAATCTCAGGTTCATCTTTAATGAAGTGTACGTCTCGACTGGTAATGCCACATTTTTTGTTATTGTCCTAAAGTCGATATGCTTTTGATTCACTAGAATAACCTATAAAAATGTATTTATTCGATTTTGTTTCGAATTTCCCGGTTTTACCGTCTTTTTGAAATGCAAATGCAGGAATGCCAAATTTTCTAAAATAGCAGACATTTGCTTTTCGACCTGTCCACAACTCAAGCTGTGATTTACTTCGTGTTGGACATCGATTGCGAACATAATTCGAAGTATTAATGGATTCAGCCCAAAAAGATAATGGTAGGTTTGCAGAAATGAGGTGGTACCTGGCCATTTCTACGGGAGTACGATTTTTTCTCTCGGCAATTCCATTTTGTTGGGGCGTGTATGGTTTGGTTAATTGCCGCTTAATACCAATTTCTTATTACAGTATTCTCAACCGTTGTCAGTCCGTAAAATTTTGATTTTATTACCAATTTGATTTTCGACTGCAACTTTAAATGAAAATATTAAAAACTTCAGATTTGTGCTTAAGGAAGTAAACTTCGGTTCAACGCGACATATCATCGGTAAAAGTGACGAAATATTTCGCCTCTCCGGGTGAATTGCCTTTCTTGGCCCACATATGTCTGAATATATTATTTCTAAAAGTTTTGTACTTTTTGATTCACTTTCTTGTGGAAAAGGGTTTTGCGTTTGCTTTCCTTAAATACACGTGATGCAAGTTGGAATATTTTTGGCTATATTGAGTTTTACTACATTTCCGATCCCTTTAACTTGAGATGTATCTGCGTTCGCCATTTGCAGAACATGCCTTTTACTTTCATCTAAACTGATGAAGGCATTTTTGTACGCACAAATATGCGCAGTTGCACCGCTATCGAGAATCCATTTGGGTTTTTCATCATTTGACGGCATTAAAAACATGGAAATTAGAGGCAACATGCGCCGTTTTGTCAGTTTTAATCTGTTCGGATTTTTTCCTATAAAAGCAGTCTTCACTTGCGTGTCCTGTACGGCCACAATAGTCGCATTTGGAGTTTCCGTTTGGATTTACTCTATTTTGTTTGGGTTTTGTATTTCCCATTTTTCCATTTTTTAGGTTTAAATCCTTTTTTTGCGTGTTTCGATTTTTTGTCGGTTATTACCTTTTGTGAACAATGCAGTACGTTTGCACTCGACGTTTCTGCTGCTTGGCGGACGCGTTTGTCTTCCAAGATTTGCTTTTTTTTATCTTCGAGTGACGGCATGGTGGACAATGTCCGAATAGCGCTTCGAATGGAAGAGTAATTCTCTGGCAAACCTAGCAATAATGCTACAATGGCGACTTTCTCGTATGAAAATTTACTAGGATTTTCATCCAATGTTCGTGCGGTGTCCATAAAGAATTCAAGGTATTTTTCTAAGTCTTTTAAACTTTCACTTGAATTTAATCGCTTCGTCATCATGGCGGTGATCAATGTGACGATTTGGATATTACCCATTTTTTGTGAATTTCGTTTATCTTCAACCACATCTCGTTTACGGTATTTAGGCCGCGGAGATGTTTGCATTCTGCAATGGAAGCGTGCTGGGACCATAACCTGTTGTTATTATTCAACAACAATGTGTAAATTGCAGAAGTTGATTGTTGGTAAAGAAAAGACAGTAGACACGTGTGTTTAAAGTTAAGACTAACAAGAGTGTGTGTGTTTATTTAACAAAAGTGTGGTCCTTATATAGGATCTTTTAATTACAAAGGTGCACGTCAGGTGGACGTGCCGAGTCTACCAATCAATGATTGACAGGCGTCACATGACGTATTAGGATAAGTTAGTGCGACGATGCGGTAGACATAGTCAACACGCACTTCCAACAGTTACAACTACAAAAATAAATAAACTGCTACTCGATCACTTCTGGTTTTATTTACAATTTTATACTTAGCACACATTGAACGCAACACTAATGTAGACTGGATACTAATTAAACGGCCAATACTTCTTGGGTTTAGATTATATTCAGTCTGGTTTGGTTAAATTTTGCTATTTTAAAGGAATTGCAACATGAAAACTTATTAATTTTTTTATGTAATGGGCAACAAAACATGGGATTTTCAAAAATTATAATCATTTTTTTTTTATGTTTATGCATCTTTTGGAGTCATTTTGGACATTGTTTTTGATCGCTACATGAGTTTATCACTAATTACTAAGTTTACATGAACGCTCTTTTCTGGACAATGACGTCATCATTCAACAAGTGGAAAAGTGGAAACTAGAGTGAATACTCCAGTTTTTACTTGATAAATGATGACATCATTTTCCAGAAAAGTGTGTTGATGTAACTAGAGTAATGATGTTATTTATTTTGATGTCATGTAACTTAAAACCATCATCTGAAACAACGAAGGTAATAATTTCTATTCGTAACAATAAAAAAAATTTTACAGTTACCGTACAAGCATTTTTAAATATCTGACAACAATATTTTTTCATATGCAATTTCTTTAACTATTATGTTGATACAACATTACAGAATACTTCCAAAATTCTTAGAAAACTTTTTTTCTATTTTTGTTCAGTCTTGAGAGCATAATTTTACCTCACTGTACGTGTTTAGTCACCAACCAATATTTTGATGTTAATCGAACTGCGTATTGTCAACTACACTCAAACGGATTGTTTTTTTATGCAGCATGTAAAAGAATGCGCAGTTGCCAATGTGCAGTTTGAATAGCATCAAGATGTCCAGTCAATCTGGATCGACTGGCGGCAGTACAATATTTGATCTCTAGAGAAAGCAGCAGTGGCGGAGCCGGGAGTTTTCGGTTGGGGATGCACAACCACAAGAAAAGTGCTCACAGGGTTTCGGCAACTATACGAAGCCCTGGAATGCTGCACTAAACAGGCCTGGTTAGTGCATTATGTAATCAATACGACGGTATATGCATAGTGTAAGAAGGAATAGTGGTGACTCTCTGCTAATCCCCTAATTAGCAGAGGATTACCCACATTCTGCCACGGTGGCGCTGCTGTTGGTAGAGAGACCAGAATCAAAGCACAGTGTATACGAAGCAGAGACTACATAAGTTTTAAAACAGTATCTAATAGTTCTTTTATTGTAAGTAATTTTTCTATTTTATTCTATTCTATTTTAAAACACTTGGTAATTTAAATTAATATTTAAAAATAGGATTTTATTATTTCAGCCACAATTTTGACGAATTTTTTACAATTTTCTGTGAATTTAAAAGTAAAAGCAAACAAATTTTAATAACTAAATTGAAAGTAAATTTTAATACCCTATGAAGTGTATGAATTTTCGTCGCTGAAATAAACCGTCATCTTTAAAAAAACAAATTTATTATTGTAACTTAGACAACTTTCTTGTATTTTGAGTTTTAGTGGTTG
>JH431455.1:0-47548 GCA_000239455.1 Strigamia maritima
GACCCTCCACGACACTCAAAAACTCGTAAAAACGTAAAACTTTCAGCAGCCGCCATTGTGATGTCTTTATTGACGAGTTTTCCTTTTTACGTATTCTGATAACGAAGTCTACAAATTTAACCTTATGAATTGTCCAATAAAAAAAACAATTTTTAAAGGGTGACAACCAATTTGTGCCTTTACGCTTAACAAGGCCTAATAAACTTGGTTCGTGTCACTTCTGCTTTAATTAACTGCATTTTTTTAATACTTTTTTACCCTCTGACAGCTTGTTAAAACAATTGCGGTTTGTTATCCCAGACGTTTTCGCAGAGAAATACAGAGTTGGAAACCGCGGGGGCCCCACGGTACATGATTTCTTTATCAACTAATACCCGGTGACATTTGGATAGTCAGTCCGATCAGTTGATAAATACTTGACTTGAACCTTGCCACAGTTAACTATAGTGGCCGTTCGTTAACAATGGCGCGCACATTTTTGAACCACGAAACAACTTCAACTTCAACTTCAATTTTGATGAATGAGCCTCCTAGGCCACCATAGTTAACCAAATCGCACCACTCCGTAACGTAACGCAAGATGGCTACATAATGCATTGTAGGTTTAAAATTACAGATGAAAATTTAAAGTCCTACTTCACTACTTCAAAATTAATTTTGAAGTAGGAAGTAATGTAACTTAAGAAATTACAGCAACCAATGAGAAGATATCTGCTTCGCATGAAAAACGAGATGGAATGAGAAATTGCGTGATTGGCAGTGTTGCCAACTTAGCGGATTTCCCGCTAGATTTGGCGGATTTTTGAGACCCCCAGCGGGAAAAAAACGAGGCAGCGGACTGCGGAAAATCTAGCTTGGAGATTTTCCAATCGGCGGATTTTTGGCGGATTTTAGGATTTTAAAAAAAACATTTTGTAAATTTTTTGACCAATAAAAAACGGCCCACTTGGGCCGTGTGGGGTCTTTCTTATTGGTCAAACAATTGACAAATGTTTTTTTTTTTAAATCATAAAATTTCGCCAATTTTTTTCAGAAAAAGCTAAAAAAAATAAGTAGGCCGTGTGGGGTCTTTCTTATTGTCAAAAAATTGACAAAATGTTTTTTTTTAAAAAATCCTAAAATTCGCCAAAAATCCGCCAATTGGAAAATCTCCATTAAAAATTCCGATTAAAAATTTATTTTAATTTTTTGGGTTTTTTTAGCTTTTTCTGGAAAAAATTGGCGGAATTTTAGCGGATTTTCACCTTTTAGAGTCAGCGGATTTTAGCGGAATTTAGAGGTTACCAAAGCGGAATCCAGATTTTAGAGTTGGCAACACTGGTGATTGGTCAATTTAAATTTACCGTCTGCAAACAGTGTGAGCAAAACCTTACGTTATTTTCCTTAAGTTACGTTAAATTTTCGTATGTTACGTTACGTTACGTTCAATGTGAACTAACCATAAGATTTCGTGAGAATGGAAGCCATTTTTTTTAGTATTTTGTTTCATTTTGAAAAAATTGGGCCCCATGAAACCTTAATGGGCCTACTAATAAAAAAATTAAGATGTCTTATTGTGTTTTTCGGAGTACTTACTTCGTGGCCACGAGAAGTTCCTTGCGTCTGAATAAGTCGGCAGGGTCAGTGTGCTGCCTACAAACGTATTCACCAACTTGTTTGGCTGGGAATTCGGTTTCACAAACGTAGCCAAAGTCACGAGCCAAATGAATTGCTTCACCTTGATTGA
The DNA here is from genome assembly GCA_000239455.1 of Strigamia maritima. NCBI lineage: Eukaryota > Metazoa > Arthropoda > Chilopoda > Geophilomorpha > Linotaeniidae > Strigamia > Strigamia maritima. The sequence continues at coordinate 1,727 of JH431455.1, forward strand.
AATGAAAGAAATAAAAATTAGTCCAGCAATTAATCGCGTATACATCTAGATCAGAAAGTATTTTTTTTCTCGCAAAAATCGGAGAAAAACTGATTTCGCAAGTTCGAAGAGAAGTGGAGAATGAGAGAGCAACCTAAATAATTACAACCCGTATGCAAAAATTTGTGAAAATTGATAAAATACAAACAAAATAAATAAAATTTGTCATTTACACACGAAAAAATATTGTTTTATGGAAATTTAAAGAAAATGAACTTAGATCGACAACGACCATGGCCATTTTGAATTTATCATCACTTATGATCTCCTGGATAACAGGAACTGATAAGTGATAAACTAATTAACATTTGATAACAATAAAATATCATTTTTCAAAAGTATTTATAATTAAACATTAAATTTAAAAATAACTACACAAAATCAACAATAGACTATTAAATAAATTCTTTAAAAAAAAAAACAAACAACATCCATACACCATTCGAAATGGGCAGATTTCTTTTTTTCTTGATTTTATGTCTAATTCCAAGTACAAAATAACCAAAATTACACTTGACATTTCAAAATGTTTAATTATAATCTTTTATTTATTTATCATCAACAGATGGCTGTCTGGGAAGAAAAAAACATAAAGTCCCAGAAGAAAGAAAACCTTTTGTGTACACTTGTCAGCCTACTGCTTCATACAAATATCCAGATGAATATGATTGCCATTCATATATCTGGTGTGTACATGGTGAAGGAACAAAAATGACATGTCTTGAACCTGGTAAAAAAATTAACCAACATTACAGTCTTCTGACCCAAAGTTGTGGACCAAAAAGTCATTCACTTTGTGCTAGTAATTAAAAATTAAAATCCTAAAAATTACATTTGTAATTCCAGTAATAAAAATTGCTTTGCAATTCAAATAGCACTAAAAATAGTAAGAAAACAAATATTTTTTTTTTTTTATATCACAGCTTTAGTTTTTCCTCATTCAGGGATAATTATTTCATTGAAAAAGTCAAGGAAAACTACATTTTCCTACATTTTCTTAAAAAAAAAAAAAAAAAATCAAATTTAAAAACAATTTAAATTATGCAATGACAACGGATGACCTTTAGAAATTAATTTACAAGACATTAACTTTTTTTCATCGATACACTTTTTTTTTGTTTTTGGATCAAACTGACTGCTTCTAGCATTACCATATTTCCAAAAATCAAAAAATTTCCATTCAATTATTATAAAAAACAAGTGAAAAACATAATTAATTCATGTCTGCTAAGCAATAATTGATATGCTTTTAATCAAACCAAAATTAAAGAACCAAAATAAAACCCCCCAGGTACAATTTTGTATGACTATTTCAAAATTGCTTTTCAGAAAGATCAAAAATCAAAACAAAGAAGATCTGCATACCATCTTGATACTTAACCCTCAGAATCCTATTCTATAGGACAATTGACACAGGCAATTGTTCTGAATACAATTATTTTCAAAAAATTTTTCAAAAAATCTGAAATTTTCTGGAGCTGTTCAAAAAGTGGTTTTACATACACTCAATTTATTGGTAATTTTCTGACTTATAAAAAAAAAAGTTATGTAAAGAGAAAATATGAGCCCCTTAAAATCTCAGCTTAAAACGTTTGCTATTTTCACTGCATTTTCTCTCTTTGGTGAGAGCGATTTTAAAATGCAACGCCACCTATACGCAAAGTAGAGAATAAACAAAGCAGTCGGCACATGTTCAGTTCACGTTTCGTATCAATTGCAATTAATTGCACTAATTGGAATTAAAATTAAATCAATATACACAATTATTATAAATAAATGATTAAACACCTTCCATGCTAATCATAATCAAATGATCACATTTTGACCGAGTGTCTTGATTTTTACAATCGGTAACACCTAGCGTCAGTTGGTAAAACCATGGTAACCATGGTAACAGCACTAAAGTGCTTCAACTCAGAGTATATAGACAACATGTCAATTGACACCACTAATAGGTCTTTGCGTTGACCCAAAATGTTAGGCATCTGAGGGTTAATCGGCTTTACCAATTCTCAAATTTTCAATAGGTGATTAACAAAATATGAAATCTTCATAAATTTACCCAAATCAATCTTATATCAAATCAAACGTTAATACAACTTAAAGTAAAATGTCAAAACAATAATAATTTCAGCATCAATACTAATGATAGCCACCCGAAAACACATCTTCCAAAAGCAGATCTTCTAACAGGCAATTAACCTTTGCTATTCCAACTCTGTCATAGTAAATGAAAGCCACAGTTAACCATGGAGTGCCATTGCTTTAGGCAGGTAAGGTAACTCTACCTCAACAATGAAGACTAATCCCACTGAACTCCAGACATTTCAACCACACACACTGGTGAAGACATCTGCAATATTTAACTGTCCTGGGCCTTTACTGTTTAGAGGAAATACCCAAATGTACCTGGTACAATCATCAACGATACAAAGTAAATATTTTGATCCCCCAAATGACATAAACATCAAAAGACATTTACTTGGCTGATATTAAATTGGTATTGGCAATATTGACAACTTTGAATCTAGGTATATGTCACATTCCAACATCGGTAAAAAAAGTACTCGGATTGGAACATTTAGATACAGAGTTGAAAATTAAACTTTATTAGGTTGAGTGCTTGAAGATTTTAATGGCCAGCTTCATTATAGCTAACTGAATTTTACTAAACAATAACTGATGCTCATTGGTCAGTCAGATTTTTCCATCTCCGTAACCCGAACACTTATAAAAATTGAGCGCTGGGTTTTCAGTTATAATAACACAAGAAAAAGGACGATTGTTGCCGGGCACTCGTGATCTTATCTCAAAAAATGAGTGCTCAAACTATTACAACATTCACTATACGCGGGTCGAAAGGTAAGGGTACCGTTCGTCCTGTGTTTATCAACAAAGGCGTGTATCGATCACGAGTGGTAACGAAATGAAAATTTTTAAAAATCAATAAATTAGAGCAAAGAAGCGATTTTAAGAATGGTCAAGGTGATAGTATACTAACAAGCTATACTATCAGTGTAATCAGTCTCCCATTGGTCAACATTTAACAAGAGCTAGGAAGATAATCGAATAATCATACGAGTAGGAGTTTTCTTGTGAGATAAGAATATTAATCTCCCGTGATCGAAAAATATTCGGGAAAAAAATTTTTGAATCCTAAATTGGTGATGTTTTGGCGCCATTGAGAAATAAACCTAGCAGGAAACACTACAATGCGCAAGCGTCAAGGCCGATTCTCTAGTAAGAAGCTTCTCACTATAAGCAGAAATGATTGGCCAACAATTGAGTCCTTCGACCAATAGTGTGCCTAGTTACGTGCCAGGCTTTGGACTCAATAAATTCTCAGTATAGACAATATCGACAAATTAAAGTATCGATCAAAATCCTTCCAAAAAATCAACACTAAAACTCTATTTAACAATTCGTGCACGAAACTCCATTGGTTAATGACCTATGCATTGTACCGAAAGTACATATTGTGGTATCTTATTTTAATCCTCTAGTTGAGCTGAGTCGAAAAATCATTGCTTTATAGTCCAAAAATGTGCGTGCCATTGTTAACAAACGAAAACGCTTGTAAAATATTTAAAATTTAAATAAATAAATAAATAAATAAATAAATAAATAAAAAAAATAAAAAATAAATAAATAAATAAATAAAAATAAATAAAAATAAACTTCCATTTTTACTTATTTTTTTCTTCTTCCCCTTTAACACAAGTCAACCACCTCAGTTTTTAAAGAAAAAAAAAGATTCATTTACATGTTGAAAAACTGTTATTATCAAACATAAAATGAAGCCATCCTATAAATCGTGGTGTTAGAAGTTCAAGCATCGTCCACCCACGCCCATGTAAATAGATCACCGTCCTGGCAAGGCGTGGTCGCACTCTAGATGCGCCTATAAACACCTTGGTCCGGTTCACTTTTGGTTCCCACGCCCCCAACTGGCCGCGGTGGTCATCCACCCGCCACTACAGCAGGTGGGCTTGGCTCAGGCGCAATTACTCGAATTTATACGGGAGATGCCAACACACACACCCCTCTATAGTCATAGTCAAGGTCGAGAACGAATTTTTGTTTTCGTTTTTTCTGCTTTTAAGTTTGGGCCCTTGGGGAGTGATGGTCATGAATGAAAGTTTACACCTGAGAATTTTTCACAATGAAATTTTTGTAAAAGGTGAAAGTTGTGAAAGAAAGGTGAGATCAGATTTCGAGTGAGTAAAAAAGTAATTGATTTTTTATTTTATTTTTTATTTTTTTTTTTTTTGGTTTATTTTTATTTTTTTTTTAGAGTTAAGGTGATAAATAAGAGCAAATTTTTGAAATTGTTTATTAGTATTATTTATTTTTCTAAATATTTTTTTTTTAAGAAAAAAATAATGGACGTTAAAGTGGATTTTTATGTTTGGTAATTGTGCTATGAATTTATTTTGGAAATAAAATGAATTTTTGATGAGAAGTGTGATTTTAGTGAATGTACGGGAAATGGATTGCAGTGCTGCCGTTAGAGATTGGCTTTGTTCGGCCGGGTAAAAAGTCATTTCCCGTACTCAATTTTTTTGTTAAAAAAAAAAGTTAAGAAATTTTTTTTGTTGCAATTGTATTGTAATTTGCTCTTTTTATATTAAAAAAAACAAAAAAAATTAATTTTAAAATTAAAAGAATATTTCTTTAGAAATTCGAATTAGCGAATGTACGGGTTTGGATTTCAGTGCTGCCGTTTGAGATGCATCTTGTTCGGCCAGAGCTAATTGAATTTACCGTACTCTCATTTTTATACAAAAAATATACCAAAAAAAATCATGAAATTGTATATACTTAAAAAAAAAAAAACATTTTACATTTTGATTTTTTATATACATATATAAAAAAATAAAAAAAATCGACCAATTTTTTTCCTCCAATTTCCTTCCCCTTCAATTAACCCCCCCACAAACAACCCTAAAATTAAATCCCACCTTATTCCCATTCTCCAATTCCAAATCCCAAACATGCATTTCAAATTACACAAGAAGGGTTGGCCACACCCCAATACACCTAAGCACCATTTTTAAAATGCACCAAATGTCACTCTTAAAGTGCAACATCAACTTTGATAGCCTCATTTAAGGAAGCGTGGGAACTGTAAGGTCACCTGTGATTCACCTGTCCTTGCTCACAAACAAAAATTAAAAAAAAAAAAAAAAAAAAAAAAAATAAGCTAGGAGGGCGATCGGTGGAACATCCCAGTGTCATGATAGCAGCAGGGAGGCCAAACACGCACACACAACTGCCTTGCTGATTAGCTCTCTTTTCTTTTCCTCTATCCACCATAATTGCTGCTCATTCAAAAGCAGACAACGAACGTCGGCATTGCCCTTACTGGTCAGGTATCCTGTCCAGAGGAAGAGGGTGGATCTTCACATTGTGTGAACAATTTCAAAATGGCCCTGAGAATGGACGTTCACCACTTCAATGTCATCCAGCTCAAACAAACTCTGGAGGTTATGATCAATTAATTGGATCATTAAAGACCTAACCCCTACAAGAGAATCTTCAACGTTCCTTATTGTCTACCGAGAACTCCACAGTCCTCTTTTTATGGAATACAAGATTCTTAATGAAAAATACATCGTACTTTAACAGTACTAGCAAGTCGCCCGTTACTACGTAACTTGAAAACTTCTCAAACACCCACACCCGTGAAATCCCGTTTAACCCAGTAAAATCCAGTTAAATCATCAATAACTCATAAAATCCCATCACTAACAACCTGTTTAACCCGCGAAATCACCGTCAAATCGCCAAAATTCCTTAAATCACTAAAATCCCGTCACCAATAACACGTGAAATCCCGTTTAACTCGCCCGTGAATTCTGATTAAATCCCATCCTGTTAAGTATAACCTCAGACCAGATCACCAATTCTGTGTTATTATCCATTGCTTCTACCGTCACCAATAACCCAGCTAATCTAGTTGAATGCTATTAAAAAACCAATGCGCCATCTGCCGTCGGTTACAAATATTGCTACAAATATTGCTAAAGGCTTCGAACGAACGACACCATCAACAAATTATATAATGATGGTGCATTTTGATTGCTGAGGACCATTCTACCAAAAATAGAAGGTCGGAATTCGACGTTCCTTACTGTCTTCCACAAACTCCGTAGTCCACTTTAAAGCATTAGGTGCTTTCAATTAAAAAGTCGGTTTTGTAATCGATCTTGAAAACGTCACAATTTTTCATCACTATTATACAGACACGTCATTATCCCAATTATTCACAGTGCTTTCGACCATCGAAAATCTCTCAAAATCGATGAAAACTGTTTTATGTGTTTTATCTTAAGATTTTTGAAATGATGGATGATGGATGATGGCAATCTATTGTTGGACCACATGCAACATTTTGAATCTATCTCCTTTAAATGTTCGTTTTTGAGTGCAAGTGTTTTGTGAGTGAGTGAGTGAGTGAGTGAGTGACCCGACCTCTTGTAACCATTTGTTAATTGTGTTCTACAAAATAGTTCGATTAAATTCCGCATTCCTAACTACATAAAAAAAAAAAAAAAATCTTGTCTAAAGAATGAGATTATAGCGCGATTGCGCAACTTCATGTTGATGGTGTCACATAATGGCGGCCATGACACAGCGCTAAAAAGCCGGCTGCATTCCTATACTCTAAAAACGGCCATTTTTTTTTTATCTACGTGGTTTACATAGCAAATGACAGCTGAAGATCATTCTACCAAAAATAGAAGATATCAAAATTATAATTATTTGATAATTTGTTGTGAAGAATAGTGCTAATAATGCCTCTAGCGGTGGTATCATGAACCATGAATGTAAACAAAAAAGAAATTATCAAAAAATTAAAACATCTAATCTGGTAATCTGTCTATTTATACATAAATCAAATGTTTTAATTACACCTTATCACGATTTTTAAGAATATGTATATATATATGTATAATTAAATGCTTAATAACTTAATTATAAATTTTAATTTGCGAGAAAAAAAACATAAAAATTAATTATATTTTAAAAAAGATAAATTTTTCAACATGTGTCAAGTGTGGTGTGATTTAAGACGAGGAAAACGACACTGGCAGAAAAATCTAAAAAAAAAATCTAAAAAAGTTAAAAAAAAAAAAAAAAAAAAAAAAAAATCCAAACACGCAAAAGTGAGTTCGGACACGGCAAGTGTAACTTAAGTTATGTAATTGGTCTTTAGAAAATTGGAGCCCATTCATTTCCTTGTGAACAGTTTTATCTCGGCTTTAATTATCCTTTAATCATAAGTCTGAATCATCGGATAAGGGAATGAATTGAAAATTAGTCTATATAAACCCCTTTTCGGTCACTAAACTCCGTATATTGACTTTAATCGCTTAAAAATAAAATTTAAAGTTAATTTTTGAAACTTTTAAATTTGACGGCAATTGTTGGATATCCATGCGGCACACAGTCGACCTTCCGCGGCATGAAAATCCAGAATCTCCGTCAAAAAATTAAAAACATTAAAAAAAATCATTAAATTTCAATGGGAGTCACTGAACTATAAATTTTATAGTTTATTTTGACTGACCAAATTAAAATTCAACATTTTATTAACTCTATTAATCTATTTCCAAACTTCTTTTTTTTTTCTTCTTTCCATTTCTTCCATTTTTAAAATTATTCATATTTAATTAAAGTCTTTAAAGTTTGTGTTCTCGAATGGAATGCATGGAATTTTCCGGTCAATTGACCCGAGTTTCACCTGCATCTCGCCAGGACACGCGAACGGCTTGCCGCCTAGCGGAAAATGGCAGAACAACAACAGCCCCCAGTGCCAAAAAAAACAAACTTAACATGATGTTATTTCAATTTTCAATTAAATTTTCATTTTAACTCCATTTTCCCACACCAGAAGTCACTCTCATCATTCACCATAAAATTCCTCACACTTTTACATAAATTTGCACCGCAGACTATTTATACCGAACCCGCCATTCATCAACTCGTAACTACTTCCAGATCCAGACCATTAATAAATCACATCCCATAATGCAACAGACCGAAACTAACGACTCGATTCGATCTTTGCATTTGAGCAAAATAAAGACGTTGCAAAAGACACTCGTCGCGGCTCAACGCAAACTACAAGACACCGCTTCGATGTGCTTGCTTTAATGCCACATGCAACGGAAGCCCATTTGGCACTAGTGTTAATGAACAGGGTCAAATTCACACATGATATGACCACGACACATGGCCAACAGCTTACTAATATTTCCTAACGACGTTTTCTCGAAAGATTTTAGTTATTAGTACTTTTCAAACTGTTTACCATAGATCAACTTTTTTTTACTTTCTGTTTTTGACCAATTCTTTGATAATGTAAGAACTGCATTCCATCCTGCAATGGAATGTACGAATGTAGTGTATATCAATGGTCAAAACTTGCATTTTACTATTGTATGAGGCCTTTTGATGATCTTTCGTCAACATTAGGTACATTCCGTGTTTTATGTAACTTTTCGTATGTGCTTTCTTTAAAAGACTACAGTATTCAGCAAATATCGACATTCGTTGTTTTTAAAGAGTTTACGACATCACATTTTTTATTGGTCCATTGGATCAAACATCCTATGAAAAAGTGAGAGATAATAGCAAGACCAAATCGAGAATTTGCGAGATTGTTACCAATTGTGACGTAAATCCTATGCCATTTAAAATGGAGAATACCAACTGTGACGTCAGAAACAGTGCCATGCTAGTAGTGGCCAACAATGTCCCTAACCAAGCTAAAATAATTGGGATACAAAATGGTTTTTTTAAACATGTTCTGGAAACTTTAAAAAATAAATAAAAATCATTTCGGCCATTTTAAGAGATGGTAATCATTATTCAGTCATAAAATTTTTGAAGTCGTAAACCCTTTAACGGTAAAAAAAGTTTACCAAAATAAAGTACAATTTTTATTTTAGTATATAATCTTAAAAATGTTAAGAGTTAAGTAGCCATCATTCTATATGGGAGGTCAGTGTAGCAAAAATAATTGGCCAATGTCAATAAAAAATCTTTAAAGCATAACCTCATTAGCACTGAAGAATGGAAAACACATGCTGCACAGTTTTTATTATTTATACAGCTCCCTCTTTTAACAAAATTATCATTTTTTTCCTATCCACATTTTTCAAAATCAATCAAAAACTTGAATTTCTTATGTTTTGAAAGCAACTAAAAAAACAAAAACAGAAAATATATAACATTTAATTATTTTGTCACTAAATAGACACCAGATGGCAGGCATCAACTATCATTAAAGAAAAACTCACATTCTTCCAGGAAGTGTTTCATGCAAATCTCCGGAAATGACATTCTCAAAAGTACCAGGAAATAATTCCAGATTAATTTCACTCATTACCTAATCATCTAAGCTGACATCTTCCACTTGATTGCACGTATTTAACAAATAAAATGGTTGAAGTTCATGATTAAAGTTGAATATTGAGCACAATGGGCCTGATTCATTTAAATGTTAAATCGTATTATCGAAAGTGAAGTGATATGCATTGCTACAGAACTAATTTAAGAAAGTTTTTACCTTATTTTCACTTAAGCCTTGGAGTATGCATGCTTAAATTTTGTGAATCTGGCCCATTGACTCATAACAACGTGAAACCACAAATAGCTACACTAAATCAGTTATAGTTCCTTAGATCGTAAAAATTCAACTTGGATAACTGTACGGATTTTTCGTTAGTAATGTTTCATATAATGTATCAAATACAAAACAACGAAAACCCTTAAGTAGTTCACGTTTGAAGTTATAGTTCCTTAGATCGTAAAAATACTACTTGAATAACTGTGCAATTCTTCAGTACTACATGCAACAAAGCACCCATCTTTAACTAAATGTTAGAATGAGTCAATTTTCTCTCGTTTAATTTAATTTTAGGGTGACTAACATTCCCTGAAAAAATATTAATTTTTTTCCTTAAACAAATCCTTAATTCATTACAACACAAACTAATTCTTTTCCTCCATACCATTAATCACAATGCACAGAACACAACATTAGCCAAAATTCCCATCATGCTTCATTACCCAACTACCAACCAATTAGAAGCAAAACGTTACAAGTCAGCCAATGACATCACGAATGAAAACAAGATGTGAATACTAAACAAGTGGGAAAGAGATGGTATTAAAGAAAATAAAAAAATCAAAAAAATAGAAAGAGGAGGGGTTGCTAGTGGAATGGCAGCTGGCACACCTGTAAATTGCGTGCGACTGCGTGTGAACAGGGCAGTGCATTGTAGCACAATCAAGGTCACGTGAAAATTGCTGACAAATTACTAAGACAAAAGGATAATTATGTGACAGTCTAAACTGTTGGACATGACAATTTATAAAGTTCACTTTCTAATAGAAAAAAACAAAAAAACCATTATAGCATGAAAATTAATGTCCGCAATGCCACCTGGTGACAAAATTTTAATTTTTTAGACATCGAGGAGTTTGATCCCGATGGCCTGGACTCACTTTGTTTTTCACCAAGTACGAATGTGATGAGAACATTAAAGCCATTGATTTTCCAATCTTACTCACTTTGTGTTTACGAAGATTTAGTATTGCGATAGAAATCCTGTTCAGTACGAAAGAAACCGCCGCAGACTCGTGCCTGACAGCAAAAGGGCAACGATACCGAGTTTTATTTAATTCCCCTTTTATGTAGCAACACGTGTATGTTTTAAAAGACGTCTAAGGAAACATTTTACGACGCTCTAACATTAACATAAATCTGACTTATGAGCGGCACAATAAACACACTCTCGCGTCATTAAGTGGACTTAGTAAGGTGTAATTTATTGGTGAAAACATGCGATTTAGAAAAAAAAAAAAAAATAATATTTTTTAAAATAATAATAATAATAAAAAAAATTCTTGAAATTATTAATTTTTTTTATTTATTTCTCTCTTACCTTCCACCAATGACGTCACTTGAGTGACGCGCACAGCCTTACGCCGTCCAGTGGGCAAGAAGAGCCCTACAGAGCGCAGCTGCTCTCTCAGCAGCGTTCCCCCTCTCTTCGACTTGCTCCTGATGATCCAATCAGATTCGCAGACAAAGAGAAAAATGGAAAAAGAAAGAAAAAAAAAGGAGCCACATCAGTCAATGACGTGTGCTCCGCTACGGCTTACCTTCGACCAGTGACGTCAACAAAGTTACATTGGCAGCTTTGCGTCGCCCTGCTGGTAAATTCAAGCCAATTTGGTCAAGTTTTTCCCTCAGCGAACGTCCGCCGTTTTTGGACTTAGCCCTAGAAAAAAATGAAATTCTTGGTGATCAGTCGGCCATCTTTGAAAGCAATCCAGGTTGTTGTTGTTGTTGTTGTTTTTTTTTTTGTTGTTGTATTTGTTGCAGCTCAGCAAGGCCTAATAAATTAATCCTTAAGAAAAAAAATCAAATAAAAGGGATTATTTAAATGATTCAATGATGATTCAAGTGATGGTGGAAGTGTCATTGTGGATTTTTTATGTTCTGGTTCAATCTGGTCAAGAGAAAAAGGTTTAGAAAACTGTACTAAAATAGGGTCTAAAAGGTCCCAAAAGAGCAGAAAATTGCTTGAAATAGCATAACTTCAATTAAATTTCTAAAAATGGGTCCCCAAACATCCAAAGATGCCCCAAAACAGCTAAAAATTGCATGAAATAGCATAACTTCAATTAAATTTCTAAAAATGGGTCCCCAAACATCCAAAGATGCCCCAAAACAGCTAAAAATTGCATAAAATAACATAAGTCCAATTAATTTTCTAAAAATGGGCCCCCAAACAAGCAGAAAATTGCATGAAATAGCATAACTTCAATTAAATTTCTAAAAATGGGCCCTCAAACATCCAAAAATGCCCTAGAAAAGCAGAAATTGCCTAAAATGACATAACTTCAAATAATATTCTATAAAAATGAACCCAATTTCTATTTTTATTACAAAAAGCCCCAATTTCAGAGAAATCTCTTGGGGCCCATGTTTTAGTTACCCAAATAATTAAAAAAATCACTTTTTTAAAGAAGCCTTAATAAGGCAATTTTTTATTATTAAAAAAAAACAAAAAAAAACACATTAAGATTTTTTCCTATAAGTCAAAAGGCCCAAAAATCTTTGTGTTACTGACTCGGAAAAGCCCCCAAAAATCAAGCACTTTTTTGGAAGAGTGGGAAGAAAGAAGAGGGAAGGGGACTTGTTGGGAGACTGTTTAAGTGGCAGATACCAAACTATTGGAAGCAATGTCAATTAGTTTTTGCTTTAGTTCATAATAAATTGTTTTAAAATCTTAAATTATACTGTTTCAGCCTGTTCTGATTAAATATTAACTGCAGTAAAAAAAAAGAGAAGAAAATGATCTCAAAAGTTGACATTTCTCAATTCCTAATGCTTTTTTGATTACCACTATTAAATTGCACCTTTTGCTTATGATTAATTTCCACAAATCAAATTTTCCCACCTTTATCTTTGGATGGAGTAAGTTCAGCCAAAATTTTTACATTAATTTGCAATATAAAAAAAAAAAAAAATATAAAATATTTATAAGAAAATAAATGAAGTATAATTATCATGAAGGTCATTATAATTTGAAATTTAAAGGACATTTTGACCTGAATTGCTTTTTGATTAATTGAGTATTACTTTTAATTAATTTGTTGTTTGTATTGAATATTAATATAAAAAAATTTTAAAATTTAAAAAAAAAAAAAAATTATATATTCAGAAAAGTCATTTTATGTATTTTTAAGGAATTGAAATATTGAGAGATAAGAGAAGATGATGAAGGGGTAAAAAAAAAAATCTTATCTAGAAGGCCAATGATTGGTAGAAAAAGATTCAATGATGAATTGTCAAAACTACATGTCAAAAACTAAAAAAAAAATTTTTTTGAGATTAAAAATTTCAAAATTTTATTTTATTTTATTTTATTTTTTTTTAAAAAAAATAATAAAAAATTACTGTAATGTTTTTTTATAATGTTGTATTTAGAAGAAAATAAGAATAAATTTTAATCAATTTTTTTCAGTCCATTTTTTTATGACCCCCAATTCCAAAACTACATTTCTTCTTTTAAACACCAGACAATTTGCTGAATTTATAATTTTTTTTTAAAAAAATAAACTTCCCATGTTGTAAAATTTTTATGACCTGCATCTAAAAGGTATAATGGCATCCCAAAAAAAAAAATCAAAAAAAAAAAAAAAAAATCCGAATAGTCCAAAAATAAAAATAAAAATCAAAAATATTTCATAACCAAAATTATTGGGTCAAAAAATCAAACAAAAATTTAAAAAATTTAAAAAAAAAAGGTTCAATGACCCCCTCATTAACTTTAAAAATTTTATATGGTATAAAACACAGTCTAGTGTCAAGTTTGTTATTTATTACGAAATTTTAAGTATAGAGGAAGAAATATTGACTTTTTTCATATATTTGTTCTCATTTTTCACATTGTATTGTTACTTTCTTCACATTTTTTCCTCTTTAAAACTCATCTAACACCCCCTAATGTTGACTTGTAGCATCTGCAGTGCGTGAAATTGTACTTTATCTTCGTATAATAAGCCTGTCATTAAGCCTAAACCTAGTGTTGTTGTATTTTCAGGGTTTGTTTCTCACTTGGTGGAAACAACCCTAATTACAAAGCACCAAAAGGTGAATTAGTTGTGTAAATTTTTTTCCTCAAAAAAAAAAAAAAAAAAATAAATAAAAAAAGAATTTCTTCTTTCCAATTTAAAATGTAAAGAAAAAAGTAAACTGCTTGAAATTATTGAGGATGAGTTGTGTGGAAAATTGATCAAGTTTAAAGATATATAAAAACAAACAAAAATTATGTGACAATTTAATTTTGACAAATAATTTTCTTGAATTATTCATTGCGTAAGATCCACAAAATTTTATTTTCATCAATAGATGGCAATAAAACTATCTGGTCAGTTAGTTCCCACTAAACCTAACGTAACTAACTTAAGTTTTAACGTAACTTAAGAAAAGTAACATATGGCTTTGTTTACACTGTTTGTCGACAACAAATGTAAACCGACCAATCATGTAATTTCTCTTCCATCTCGTTTTTTATGCGAGAAGCAGCAGTCTTTTCATTGGTTACCGTAATTTCCTAACTTCCTACTTAAAATTCAATTTTGAAGTAAAAACATAAGTTTTTTGAGCTGCCAGCATGCTAATCGGCCCGATGATTTTTTTAACGCTATCAACCACTTAAGTGCTTGGTGGTCCGTTAAAACCTCAAAATTAGTATATTCCAGGTACGCCCGGGATTTCCTAACTGGCCAGACTACAGCTAGGCATTCGAGTTCAGTCGCCGATACGTCTGTTATTTTAAACCCACAATGGATTGTGCTGCCATCTTGCGTTACGTTACGGAGTAGTGTAAACACCAATGTGAACTAACCATTAGAATTTATAAGATACATGAACCCCCCATTGTATAGTGTAATGCAATGGTGCAGAACTGCAATAGAAGCACCTTATTTTTAAGTAATAATTTGACCCAACAAGGAACCCTAACACATTGTTGGGTCCTAAAATGACTAATGACATCCTTTTTGATATTTTCACTCATTTGAAGCCATTGGGGCCCACCTAAAACTATTTCTGGAATCTCTTAAGGGCCCTTACCATTATTTTAAGCTTACTATATACATATTTTTTTATTTTGGCAATTGGATGACTCTTTGAGGCCCCAAAATAATCCATTTTTAGTATTTTGTTTCATTTCACACCATTGGGCCCCACCCAATGGGGCCTTAATAGGTCTTATCCATATTTTGCAAAGTCCAAAACATGTAATATCAGATTATAATAATTATTTTTTTTATATTTTGGACATTGGGGCTCCTCTGCCCCACCTAAATCTATTAGCTAAAAGCGCTGATACAATTCCTCAGTAGATGCCGATGAATGATAATAACACAACTCAGCATGCTCAGTTAAGATATGCTTGCAGCAACCTGTGCTGCCTGCTGTTTACAATGGCATTACGACACTTTGCTTGTTGCCACAAGCAAAATCCCATTCACTAAAAATACAGAGAAGCCCAACTTAGCACTCACCAGCAACATCAAAGGGGCAGCAAATAAAATTTCAAGCAAAAAGATAAAAAAAAAACTCAAATTTTGATGCCCAAAAATCGACTAAAACTGCAACAATAGCCTAAAAATGTCGAAATTGATATTATTGCTGAATCAAATTGTTGTTGCAACATGAAAACCAGTTCAAATAGTTGTCTGACAAGCGATCATAAGATGGAGAAAGCAAAATCAAGGTTATTATTCTTAATCACAGGTTTGTAATGCGCGATGCATTGTATAAAGATGGCAAAAAAAAAAAAAAAAAAAAAAAATTGAATTTTGTACGAAAATGGGGAAAAAAATGTATCGCCGGTTCAGGAAAGGAAAAAGGAATGGGGAGTGGGAATGGGTTCAACTACCGTATCCATGGCAACGCACCCTCGGGGTATCGGAACGCAAGTGTGGGAGTCTCGACGAACTAAGACGCACCATTCCTTCCAATCTAATATTTGTTTTCGAATAAAACCATGCGAGGATATAGAGCGAATAACCAACCATTCGTTTCTAGCAGATTTCCTAATTGTGATTTGTTTCTAAGTTTTAATGAGAAAAAGATTGAAATTTTCTTTTTCTACTTTTTTTGGATTTCTTTAAATGAAGTTTTATTGTTTTTTTGGAGGTTTTTTTTTTCTTTCTAAAATTTGGTTTTAAAAAAATTATAATTGTGGGGAGATATAAGGTAAAAGATATTTTGATGCAGTGATCAAGTTGTGTTGTACAAACTTTGATGTTGGTTCAATCAAAATTCAAAATTGGGGATTTCTGTGAGTAAATAGGATTTTAGAACCAATTGTGAATTGAGCTTGATTTTTGGGTCTAAATTTTGATTTTTTGGTAAAATTTTGGTTTTTGCATTTTGAATTTTTGGTCATAAATATGGATTTTTGGTCATAAATTTGGATTTTTGGTCATAAATTTGGATTTTTGGTCATAAATTTGAATTTTTGGTCATAAATTTGGATTTTTGGTCATAAATTTGGATTTTTGGTCATAAATTTGGATTTTTGGTCATAAATTTGGATTTTTGGTCATAATTGAATTTTTGGTCATAAATTTGAATAAATTTAAATTTTTGGTCACAAATTTGGATAATTTTGAAATATATTTGAATGTTTGGTCATATATCTAAATTTTTGGTCATATATTTAAATTTTTGGTCATATATTTAAATTTTTGGTCATATATTGGAATTTTTGGTCATATATTGGAATTTTTGGTCATATATTGGAATTTTTGGTCATTTTTGTTCAAATTGTTTGATTGATTTCTTTAATTGTTTTAGTCATACAAATTTTAATTACATTGTTTGATTATGAATTTAGACTTGAAAATGTATTGCCACGGTCAAAATTCAGACTTAAACTTATATTATTTTACATAATAAAAATCTTCCTCCTCAAATCCAAACAAATATAATATAAAACAATCCAAACCATCCTATTGACAATTTATAAACCAAACAACATTCTCTCTCATTATTATCCCACTACTATGAAAAATTCCAAACAAAAAAAAAAAAAAAAAAAAAAACATAAAAAAGACAACTAGAGCTCAGAGAAGTACTTTTGTTATAAAAGCCCTATCTACTTCATTGTGGCGGATCCATTTTGATCTTTTGTTTCATTGGCTAATCTCAACTTCAACAGAGGGTATTTAAAGCGCGGGAAGATTCGTAGGAAGAGGGGGGTAGCAGAAGAGAACAAAAGACGCGCGCTCAGCCGAGGAAATGATAAAAGCACTTAAAATTATGCACCTATGACGTCACACGTGATGTCATTTCTAAAGAGACGGACAAAGGACAATGAAACCTGCAACTCCTGCCAAGAAAACAAACCAATTAAACTGCTCAATTAACGACACCTTGTGAGAAAAAATTGAAGAAAAAAAATAGCATTTAATGCACTAAATTATAATTAGGTTTAAAACAATAAATTCCACATTGTTTGCATATCATAAGCAGATTTAATGCAATATAATTTATTCATATATTTAAATTTGTTGATGATATGTGAACAAGTGATTTGAAAATATGTAAATGATTTGAAAGTGTCATCTTACCTTCGTAAAACGCCACCTAAAAGAGAGGCATTGAGGCACTCTGGCGGTGACAATCGGCGTTGCACTTCACCAACTGTCACCTTGTACTTGGAGGTGGAGCTAAGCAAAGAGAGTCGACCGGGCACTGAACAGAAGACGTCCGTTGGAGAGGTCACACCCGAGATGACCATCTCTTTGTTATTATCATTTCGCGTTTTGATGCCTAAAATAATAATAATAAAAAGAAAAAAAATTGAAAAATTTAAATATTTAAATTTGCATATAATAGTTCAACAGAAAAAAAAATTGAGATCATTTTCTACACAGAATTAAGCTGCCGATTAGTTCAATTTGGGTCGGTTCTGAATTTTTGGACATAAACTGTCCATTCTGCAATGGAATGTACGAATGTAGTGTTTATCACTGGTCAAATGTGTTTATTTGTGTCAGATTTAATATATCAGTTTCAGTATGTCAGATTAAAGACGTGTATGGCCTAAGTCGTCGCTTGCATCTATAAACTTAATTCTCTCTCTCTCTCTTGGACATAAACTGAAATCCAACTGAATAAACCAAAATTTCAAACAAACATATCAAAATGATTAGTTTAAAAAATGCAGGTTTTAAGCATAAATTATGACTTTCCAGGTAAGACGTTTATGTTGCTGAAAGTTCCGAATGTCAACTAAATGTTGGCAATGTTGACAGTATTTCCGCAACATTTCTGCAACATTGCTAATGTGAAATAATCAGCAAACAACTTAAGATTTTTGTCAATGGTTAATTAAAATGTTGCCGCACTGTTTCTTTGAATGTTGCATCACTGTTCCGAATGTCACTTAATTCTTTCAACATTATGGCAATGTTGCCAATATTAAAAAAAGTGACAGTTGTAACCGTGCAGCAACATTGCAAATGTTATTTCCAAACATTGCAGCAATTTTGCAGCAATTTTTAAACTAAAACTGAACGGATAAGTTTTAAACTGTCTGATCGCAAGCTTAGTCAGAATTACCCAGTATTTACAGTAGTCCAATTTGGGCATCCTTTCCAGCAAAAATTCCCCAAAGTTCAATACATGGAGCCCCAATTTCAAAATAACAAATTTTTTAAGAACATTTTCCACCCAGAATTAGATTAAGCTCCAAAAATCTTATTTAGTTCAATTGGGGCCCCCACTATGGGCCCCTGTAAACCTAAAACATCTCTAAATTTATTTTTTACCTATACAAATAGGGCCCAAACCCTTTCAATCTGTTAAAATCACTTTACACCACACAACATCCAATTGCTTTGACCCTATGTAGACCTGAGGTCAAGCATCTTGACCAGTGTCCACTCTTATCATCCCTTTTCAATTGTGTCCAGATCAAAGGAACCCAGTGCACATGAAGGCAACACCATTAAACACCCAACTGATAAAAGTTTTACTGGACATTCAGTGTAAAAGACCCTCCTTTAAAATTCATATAACCAAAATGACCCCTTTCCCCTATTCACCCCTTTATACCTAGAAAAGTTTGCAAAATTGAAACCACAAATTACTGCAACAAGACATCAAATCAGCCATACAATACTCCAGCAGACCTAAAGGCATGCTGGGGTTTGTATTTATTAAAATTTGCAATTGTTCTTTCCATAGAATGTTTGCACAATCTAATGTTTCAGATTTGCAGGCCTGCAGGGAATATTCTGCATAAAAACTGATGAGAAATTTAAAAAAAAAAAAAAAAAAAAAAAAAAAGATGAGAGAGAGAAAGAAATAATTTAATAAAAGACATAAGAGGTAGGAAGGGGAAGAGGAAAATTTGAAAGTGGTGACTGGTGACTGGTGAGGGAGGGTTGTGACACTGGTTTGGCATATGAGCCAATTTTGTATGGATTAAGCTACTCATTCAATTTTTGACCACAGGAATGTGTTGATAATATAATGCAAGGTAAAAAATATTTGTGTATAAAATTTTTTTTTTTTTTTGGGATGCGGTTAGTTAAAGGATATGATTTTTTTTTGTTTGTTGAATATTATGGGTTTTTGTAATTTGATGATTTCTGTTTTTTAAAAAATGTATTGAAGTGTTTTTTTTTACAAAGACAATACATGAGAAACTGTTTTAAAATGTGGATTCAGAAGACTAAACATATAAAAACTATTTGATCATGTATTTTAAAAATGATAAAACCTGTTTCAAGTGTTTAATTAATGTTAAAACAAATTTTGAAATAGTCATTTGCTTGGGTTTTGACAATAATAAAATACATTTTTAAACAGTTTTTCTTGTTTTAACATTCTTCAAACATATTTTCAAGTTATTTTTCATGTTTTAATGATGATAAAACCTTTTTATATTGTTTAATCAATATCAAAACAAAATTTTAAATAGTTTTTACATTATTCAAACACATTTTTAAACCATCTCTTATGTTTTATCCTTTATTAGACGGTTTGCGATTTCTTGTACGAGAATGCCAAAATAACAAAATATTGTTAAATATCTCGTCACATGTATTCTCGTTTGAAAGATCTCGGTCGGGATTTTTCAAAAATCTCGTTTCAAATTGTCGTGTATACAACTTGATTTGCACGTGCTCACTGCATACAATCACAACAATTCTGCCCCCATTTACCCCCTGCTTCGGCTTCAATTTTAACAAATTTGTGTCGATTTCAATATCTTAGGTTAGTTTTTTAATCAGTCAAACACAAGCCCAATACGTAGGCTTAATTTAAGATAAGGCATCTAGTTCTGCTAAAAATTGTTGCCGCCGATTTAAGTGTCGTATGTAATACGTTTCGTGACAAATCGCAAACACCGATACGACATTTTATTAACAAGATTTAAAAAAACCTAATTTTTTTAGAAAATTAAAAAAAAAAAAAAAAACAAATTGGAAATAATTTTTCAGTTTTTAATATTAAGGAAATAATATCTAAATATTTAAAAGATTGATTAGAATGATTTAATTAGATTTTCTTGTTTCATCACTACCAAACCACATTTTAACCCTTTTTTCCTGCTTCAGGCAAAGTTTAAAAAACATAAATTTCAAAACTAATTAAGTGATAATAAAAATTAACTTAAAAAAATTTCTTGCTTTTATGCTAATCCTCAATTTATTGTAATAACATGTTTAACAAACAACTTCCTGTTTTAAGATAAAAACAAATATTAAAAAAAAAAAAAAAAAAAAAAAAAAATTAAATTCAAAACATTTAAAATACAAAATGGCTATACTGACATCAGCTGGGAAATCAAAGTCAACTCACATCATGATATGAATTCAATTTAAGGGGATTATGCAGTGAAGTATGAATATTCAGAGAGAAAAGAGGGAAGTGACGAAACACGTGTTTTGCAAGCTTCCCTCCCTCATCTGGAGTGAGATCTCAAAAATGCAAGTCAGTGGAAAATGCATCTCAAAAATGACTACAACAATTTTAATTAAAAAACAATTTTCAAGTACAGTATTAATAATAAACTCACTATGATTACATCATCTGATGATGTTAAAGTAAATATTTAAAAATAAAAATACAATTTGAATAATATCATCATATTATTTAATTTAAAAATATTATTATATTATTATATTATATTTGTTTATTATTCATTTTTGCTTGTTTTATTGACATTGTATAATGTGTTTTTCTGGTTTTTTAAATTATTATTAGACCAATTTTTTTAAACTGTTTTTCTTGTTTTATCATTGTTGTAGCATATTTTCGAGCTGTTTTTCTGTTTTATCATTGTTATAACATATTTTCGAGCTGATTTTCTTGTTTTATCATTGTTATAACATATTTTCCGGGTGTTTTTCTTGTTTTATCATTGTTATAACATATTTTCCAGGTGTTTTTCTTGTTTTATCATTGTTGTAGCATATTTTCCAGCTGTTTTTCTGTTTTATCATTGATATAACATATTTTCCAGCTGTTTTTCTGGTTTTATCATTGTTATAACATATTTTCCAGCTGTTTTTCTTGTTTTATCATTGTTATAACATATTTTCCAGGTGTTTTTCTTCTTTTATCATTGTTATAACATATTTTCCAGGTGTTTTTCTGGTTTTATCATTATTAAAAATCAGTTCAAACTTGTTTTATCATTGTTAAAGCCATTTCCAGACTGTTTTTCTTGTTTTATCATTGTTATAGAATATTTTCAAGCTGTTTTTCTGGTTTTATCATTGTTATCACATATTTTTCAACTGTTTTTCTTGTTTTATCATTGTTATAGGATATTTTCTTGCTGTTTTTCTTGTTTTATCATTGTTATAGGGTATTTTCTTGCTGTTTTTCTGGTTTTATCATTGTTATAGGATATTTCCTAGCTGTTTTTCTGGTTTTATCATTAATTTTCAAACGATTATGTTCTATCATTGTTCAAACTTGTTTTATCATTGTTATATAAAGCCATTTCCAGACTGTTTTTCCTGTCTTATCATTATTAAAAGCCATTGTTTTAGTTATTTCAATCTACTCTACTCAATTTATATTGCTATATTCAACACTAAAACAATTGTTTTAAGCTTTAACGTAAAATCTACAAAATTTAATACGTAAAATGTAATATCTCTATAAATATGCATATATTCAACAATAAAAAAATCTAATAACAATCATTAAAGTAACTCAATTTGTGTGAAACAAAAATTTCATTTTCCCATCATATTTCCCTCCTCAATTATTTCTATGGGGAAAAAAACCAACAAGAATTGAAATTAAGCCTATTTCCAAAAATTTCCCAAAATTATTAACAATTTAAAAAATAATATAATAATAAAAAAATTCTAAGTACAGGAAACTTAAAACAAACTATTATTTCATCTTAATTTAATCAAACAGTCACAAACACTGCAAAAAAAAAAAAGAAAAAAAAGTCATATCCTGATGTTATCATTCATTTTAGAAATTGTAGGCCTAATGTCAGTTGTCTTTAAACAATAAAAATTGTCAATTGTAATATAAAAAAAATTACAATAATACTTATTGATCATGAATAAATGATTTATCACAAGTCAACTGAGATGTGAAAAAAATATTGAATTTTTATGTATTACTAGACAATTGGCAAATAATTGACACACTACTGAACCAAAGTGGACTTTCAGTGGACATAGTGTCAGGTTATTTATTATTGATGTGAAGAAATAATAGATGAAAAGTGATGGCAATAATATTGTGTTATTATTAAGAAAAATTGTTATTTTTATTATTTTTTTTAGAAACGAAACAGGATAGTTAGATGTAGTCCATATTTGGCATCTAGTACTATACTCTATTTATCATTTCGTGCGCGAAACTCCCATTGGTTAATAACCTATATTGTATCAAAAGTATATATTGTGGCAGCTTATTTTAATCCTCTAGTTGAGCTGAGTCGAAAAATCATTGTTTTGTAGTCCAAAAATGTGCATGCCATTGTTAACAAATGAAAATGCTTGTAAAATATTTTTAAAAAATTATTTACATTTGGGTTTTTGTATTGTTGCGCACATTTTTTGGCTATGAAACAATGATTTTTTGACTCTGATCGACCAGAGAATTAAAATAAGATACCGCAATATATACTTTCAGTACAATATAGGTCATTAACCAATGGGAGTTTCGCGCACGAAATAATAAATAGAGTATAGTTGAATGTAGTAAAATATCAAGGAATTTAAAATCTGTAAAAAAAATTAGTTACTAGTGCCATTTGAACTAAATTGCAAATTTTATTTATTATAAACTGAAACATCAATTGGAAGTCACTTTAATTCAAAAATTTGAACTAAGCTCACAAAAGTGCCCAAATTTGACCAATGTTGAAATTGGAGTCAATTTTCATCAAAATTCAAAATAGAGTCAATTTCCATGAAAATTCAAAATAGAGTCAATTTCCATGAAAATTCAAAATAGTCAATTTCCATGAAAATTCAAAATAGAGTCAATTTCCATGAAAATTCAAAATAGAGTCAATTTCCATGAAAATTCAAAATAGAGTCAATTTCCATGAAAATTCATCAAAGTCACAATCCAAAATAGTAAATTTGACCAATATTCAAATTAGAGTCAATTTTCATCAAAATTCATCAAAATTACAATTCAAAATACTAAATTTGACTAAAATTCAAATTAGAGTCAATTTTCATAAAAATTCATCAAAATCCAAATTTGAGTCAATTTTCATCAAAATTCATCAAAAATTGAGTCAATTTTCATAAAAATTCATCAAAAATTGAGTCAATTTTCATAAAAATTCATCAAAAATTGAGTCAATTTTCATAAAAATTCATCAAAAATTTTCATCAAAATACATCAAAAATTTAATGTGTAAATCAATTTTCATCAAAATTCATCAAAAATTGAGTCAAAATTTTCATAAAAATTCATCAAAAATTGAGTCAATTTTCATAAAAATTTATTATAGGATTATAAATTATTATTTCAATTTATATAAATTTGGAAATTTTATTTAATAAAAATTTTATTTCAATTTAAAAAAAAAAAAAACCAAAAAAAACCAATGACTCACAACCCAATTCACTCAAACATCTCATCTGCACTTCAACATACACAGAATACACCTTATCACACCCAGACATCTCCAACACAATTATTTATGATCATCATTCCACAAAATAATCAAAAAATCTAAAAAAAAAAAAAAAAAAAAAAAAAAAAAAAAAAATGGCGCCTACACCTTACTTTAAAAAACAATTCCAATTCCACATCCCAAAACCAAATTAACCCACCAATCCCAGCCGATTTCCCATGTGGCCCCCAAACACCCCCCTATTACACCGAATTTCTAATTGAGCCCCACCTCGAAAATCTTAACCCTTTATAGCCTCGTCAAACACTTTAATTGCCACCAAGCTATAATGGGCCATGATGCACGTGTCTCAATTATACACGTCTTCACGTGATTACGTGGCGATCATTTTCCACTAAATTTTTTTTTTTTTTTTTTTATTATTATTTTTCATGATGGCGGCGCTGCAGTCAGATTATGTCGAGCTGACTATTAAAGTGAGCCAGTGTTTTGATTAGTCCTTAGGTAGAAATTAAAGCAATTACAAGCTTGTCAGCGACGAGTAATTTATGAAAGAATGGAGATGTGCTAGGACGTTATGAGAATGGTGGAGCGCCATCTCGAGAGAGGACGGTCGTCTCGCGATTAGTCTCCAGTGATGACAGCCGAGCAAATTAACCAAGGACATTATCGTCGAGTAACGACGTGGCAACTGATAGGAAAAATGGGGATTTCCTCATTTAACTACGGTTTTAATGGCTTTAAATTAAAGGCGCCATCAGAAATTTTTTTTTTTTTATTATTTTTTTTTTGGTTGGATAAAAAAAAAATTAATTAATTTTTTAATTGAGTAGTGTATTATAATGTGTAAATTGTGTGTGAGGTTGGAATTAGGGGAGGGGGGGATTTTTGTCAGAAAGTTTTGATTTTTGCTGGAATTAGTTTAAAAGAGCAAAATTATTATGTTAAAAGTGCAAAATTATGGGTTAAAATAGCATGATCGACTAAAAACAGCAAAAGTGTGTGATAAAAGAGCAAGATCGGTTAAAAACAGTATAATATGTCTAAAAACAGCAAAATTATGTCTAAAAACAGCAAAATTATGTCTAAATACAGCAAAATTATGTCTAAAAACAGCAAAATTATGTCTCAAAACAGCAAAATTATGTCTAAATACAGCAAAAATATGTCTAAAAACAGCAAAATTATGTCTAAAAACAGTAAAATTATGTCTAAAAACAGTAAAATTATGTGATAAAAGAGCAAAATTGTGACTAAAAACAGTAAAATCAAGTATAAAAACAATAATTATGTCTAAAAACAGTAAAATTATGTCTAAAAACAGTTAAATTATGTCTAAAAACAGTAAAATTATGTCTAAAAACAGCAAAATCATGTCTAAAAACAGAAAAATTATGTCTATAAACAGTAAAATTATGTCTAAAAACAGTAAAATTATGTCTAAAAACAGTAAAATTATGTCTAAAAACAGTAAAATTATGTCTAAAAATAGTAAAATTATGTCTAAAAACAGTAAAATTATGTCTAAAAACAGTAAAATCATGTATAAAAACAGCAAAATCAAGTATAAAAACAGCAAAATCAAGCCTAAACCCTAAAATCAAGCCTAAACCCTAAAATCAAGCCTAAACACTAAAATCAAGCCTTAACACTAAAATCAAGCCTAAACACTAAAATCAAGCCTAAACACTAAAATCAAGCCTAAACACTAAAATCAAGCCTAAACACTAAAATCAAGCCTAAACACTAAAATCAAGCCTAAACACTAAAATCAAGCCTAAACACTAAAATCAAGCCTAAACACTAAAATCAAGCCTAAACACTAAAATCAAGCCTAAACACTAAAATCAAGCCTAAACACTAAAATCAAGCCTAAACACTAAAATCAAGCCTAAACACTAAAATCAAGCCTAAACACTAAAATCAACCCAAAAACTCCAAAGTCAAGTCTAAAAACAGCCCAAAAATTCCAAAATCAAGTCTTGTTTCAGGTACAATTCGAACCCAACCGACTAATAAAATCTTCCATATTAAAACTATTTTAAAAATTTTATAACAGAATATTTATATGAAAAATATATTTCCTTAACAAAATTCCCCATTGAGTAAAGAGGGGAGTAAAGCCAGTAAAGAGACCTATATGAAACTAGATGAATGACAAAAAAAAAAAAGAGATAAAAATGTTATATCTTTATTTATCGAGGTTTCATTAAAATGAGCAAGTGCAACTTATCTTTAAATGTAAAATTACTTTTCTAAAAATAAATGTCTAAAAATGTGTCAAAGCTAAATTAATTCATTTTATCAATCCATATCGCTTTAAAAAATATAAATTCCGCCATTTGAGTTGATTGGCTTCTCTGCAGTACAACACGTTTCGCAATTGCAAACATCAAAGTGTTTATAAAAATTTGAAAAAATAAAAAATAAAATGTTGAAAAATCAACAACATCTTGTTAAAATAAATGGGCAAGCTTGACCACACGAAAATATAAAGAAAAAATAGCAACAAGTCTTTAAAAAAGTTTTTTTCTTTTTGGCCTTTTCGGCTTTTGTCGAATAATTTTAATAAAAAAATAATATGGGAAAACAAAGTCAATTTTTCTTACCTCCTTTCCTGATCACTGATGGATGTTCCCCACCGAAAAGACTGGCATCTGTATCGATATTACCCTGGAAAAAGAAACAAAATAGATTTTTAGTTTTTTTTTTTTTTTTAATTTATAAAGTTTGTAAAATTTGATAAAGCAAAAGTGTAATTAGAGTAAAGAAATTGAGATTTTTTGGATTTTTTGATTTATATGATTGTGTGACAGAGTAGAATAAGTTTTGGTTAATTTTCAATTATTTTGATTGTGATTAAATATTTCAATTTTGAATGAATTTTTTCAATTTGAATGAATTTTTCAATTTTGAATGAATTTTTCAATTTTGAATGAATTTTTCAATTTTGAATGAATTTTTCAATTTTGAATGAATTTTTCAATTTTGAATGAATTTTTTCAATTTTGAATGAATTTTTTCAATTTTGAATGAATTTTTTCAATTTTGAATGAATTTTTTCAATTTTGAATGAATTTTTTCAATTTTGAATGAATTTTTTCAATTTTGAATGAATTTTTTCAATTTTGAATGAATTTTTTCAATTTTGAATGAATTTTTTCAATTTTGAATGAATTTTTTCAATTTTGATAAAATTTTTTCACTTTTCTATTGAATTTTTAATTGAATTTTCCATTTTATAATAGGTGCGTTCAATTTGATTTAGATGAATTAACTTAGTTGACTTAACTGCTAAGTTGACTTAAACTCATTACAAGTGACGTTTTTGACGTCATAGTTAAGGCAAATGACTCGCTTAAGGTAATTAATCTCACTTAAATTGTGTTCAATATTGCCTGAATAAAATTCTTAAGTGTGTAGTTGACTTAAAGTGACAGGATATGATGTATTTGACGTCATATTCATCTAAAACCTCCTACTTTAGACATCTTAACTTAAGTTCCCCAATTCGTATCTTAAGTTAAGATGTCTAAAGTAGGAGGTTTTAGATGAATATGACGTCAAATACATCATATCCTGTCACTTTAAGTCAACTACACACTTAAGAATTTTATTCAGGCAATATTGAACACAATTTAAGTGAGATTAATTACCTTAAGCGAGTCATTTGCCTTAACTATGACGTCAAAAACGTCACTTGTAATGAGTTTAAGTCAACTTAGCAGTTAAGTCAACTAAGTTAATTCATCTAAATCAAATTGAACGCACCTATTGAATTTTTAATTGAATTTCCCATTTTATATTGGATTTTTATTAAACTTTCCATTTTCCATTGCATTTTTAAATTGAATTTTCCATTTTATATTGAGTTTTTAACTGAATTTCCCATTTCTATTAAATTTTTGCTTGAATTTCCCATTTTATATTGACTTTTAACTGAATTTCACATTTCCGTTAAATTAATTTTTGCTTGAATTTAACAAACTTCTCACTTTTGCTTAATTTCTTACTCTTCTATTTAATTTTTCATTTTTTTCCCCCAAAAATATATCCACTTTTAACCCAACATCCAACCCTAAAATCCAATTCCAAATCCATAAACCCCTCCTAACCCAATCAAAACCACAAAATTCACATCACTCACTATATCCATTTCCAAAATCTCCAATCACGCATTCAATAATCCCAATAAAACCATTAATAACACCACCAAAACGACCATTTCCAAAATCCCCCCTTCGCCCTTCCCAACACACAAAACAAACAAACAACAACAGGAAAAGTGAAATTAATTCCATGCAACAACCCGCAAAATATCGAATCGCTCCACGGCACATGCGCGTGGGCGACGACGTGCCTGCGGGCGCTTGTGCCCAATCATTGGTTGCCCATTCAAGCGGAGAGAAAAGGAAGGCGCAACGCACGCGTTTCCCGCCCCTTTGTCGAGAGACTTGGACATTGGTTAATTGGTTATGTTTTTTCCCCTTTATCCCCCGTTCATGAGCCCCCGCTAATAAGCCTAATCAATGAGTTACCACCTGATCCCATTCCAGCTCGACCTTATTAACACAAATTCCATTCCTCTGATTAATACCTCGTCAAATATTTTCAATTATTATTCACTGAAAATTTCAAATATTTTTTCTCCAAACAAATTCTTACCATATTTAAAATCACAAAATACTTACAATAATCAATTTAAGTTTATTTAAAAAAAAAAAAAAAAAAAAAATTAAAAAATAATAATACAACAAACAAAGAAAAATGAAACTTAATTTCATGTAGAAAATGAGAAAATTCCAAACATTTTTCAACATTTAATGCAAAACTACTACAAAGGAAATGCTGCAGAAAGAGAAGCGACTAAACCCGTTAACGGATACTAAATGCATGTGTAATCTGAAATTTAGCCTGGAATTTAGAAATCATTGATAGTATCTTACGTATGACTATTTTTGGATTGCGCATTTGCTGTAGTTGTACATAGGTCAATACTATAGCCAATGACACAGAAGTCACTTATTGTCTTAAAGGTCAGTTATGATGTAAATTACGTCATACCGTATTCCCTCGGAAACAACAACGGCATGCCGGTAATTACGAGTCTGACCAGTTTTTGGCAAGTAGACAACTGGTCAATTAATAATCAGATGTACAAAATTGGAAAATTCAAATTATCCGGCATCCTGGTCTGATTCGCCATTGTCTGGCATGCCGTCCTTTCCGAGGGAATATGGTAGAAGTGACTAGAGTGACTTTAGAGAAAAAGCAAATAAATACAACTTACTTCTTTGCCTTATAGAAATCACTCGTATTTACTGCACATGCTCAGTTAAAACAACAAAAATGGCTTCCCCAAAACGGCTTTTTGTATAGAGTTTTCGTGCTCTTTTCAAATTTTTATTAAAATCACTTTTAGAAGAAATTCTACATTACCACTAATCAAAATTTTATTGCTCAAATTTCCCCACACAATTATGTATTTGAAATTTAAGCCCAAAATACCCTAATCAAATCAAAACGCAGAGTAGCCATCTTTATTAATGTCAACTCACACTGCTGGGCATGCCTACATGGGTAACCCATAGCAACCAGCTGGTTAAGAGGACTGCCAACAAAACCAAAAAGGAAAAAAAAAAAATGTACACAGCAGGAAATAGACCAGCAAAGCTTGCATGGATAAATGGATAAATTTACCCCTTGGATATCAAATGATTCCAGCACACCCTAGTTTCCTCTAGAGAGACAGATTTGTCTATCATCCTCATCCTATTTCAATCCCCCTCCTCCTGTTTGCAAGTCCCCACACACCCCCTTCTCATATTCCATTTATATTTCATTCCCATCACTCATGGACCAGAGATGAATAACTCAAAAATATAATTTTCACTATAAAAATGAATATTTCACAATATGGACACCAGGGGAGTGAAAGAGAATCATGAATAAAAGTTGATTTTTCTTCCCCCCATTGTGACATGTACTTGTCTGTCAAGAGACGCAGTTGGAACACTTTAATATTCATTGTTGTTCTATTGGAATGTGTAAAAAGCACGCTCGGGTATTCCTATCAGATTTCATTTCCTCCGAAAAAGCGAGTCTTTACGATAGACGGCCATACCATGCTGAAAACACTGGTTTTCGGCAAATCACCGAAGTTAAAATCCAAAAATATCATGGAAGCAAGCTATGAAGCTAAAAATACAAAATTACATCTACAACGTGGATTTATTCCAAAAAATAATTTGACTTCCGGTTTATATTGATACCCAACTACTCTACTACACTAATAGAAAAAAAGTCGCCTTTTTACTCCATTTCTCGAGTTATGCATTGTCCTGTGGCCAACTCCATAATCAGAGTAATCGTACTCCAAAACGAGAGTTTGGTGTGTGAAAAACTACATTTTTGAAGTAACTTGAAGTACTTTGAAATTGGAATATCAAAACTCTGAAATTGAAGTATTATTACTCTTTTAAATGTAAGAGTTGGCCATGGGACAAAACGGAGTAAAATGGAAACATTTTTTCTATGAGTGTACTAACAAAGCTAAATAGTCGACAATAGACAGCCATACCACGCTGAAAACATCGGTTTTCGACAAATCACCAAAGTTAACATCCAAAAGCATTATGGAACTAAGCTAAGCTACAAAAATACATCTAAAATATGCATTAATTAAAAAAATAACTAGATTCAAAGCTAATAGTCCAAAATAGCATCATTTTATATCTAACTTATCAGAATAGTAATTATTAATGTTCACATTTGTTTTTAGTTCACTAATATTGTCTAACATTTTATATATCAAGCAGCCTTCTGCTATTTTAAGCAGCATAAACAAAAATTGAAGCCCTTTCCTCATAAAACACCCAAAATACCAAAATTAGACTCCAAAGCCTGGCTGTGGCACATCGACTCAAGTCTCCATGGATGATGTTCCAGTCAGGCTTCGGCTTTTTTTAAATTCATCAATAACTATTTTTTCTTACATTATAATCTTGGACAACGTGCATCCAGGGCCTGGCATCTGCAGGTGTCTGTTAAAGAAAATGGAAATATGAGGGAAATGCCACAATCCTTGGAAATAAAAATCAACTAAAATGGAATTACAAACAATAGGTAACTGGGAAAAACTATATCCCAACATCTCACCACACAAGTAATGCTTGGGCAACCAACCACCTGACTACAAAATTACACATTATCTGTTTTGCATTACTATTATTCTTCCCATTATTAAACAAAAAAAAAAAAAACAAACACACCAATAAACAATTAGACTCAGCACAGAACTAACAAGGCTAAGTGACAATTGCCCAGTTTATATGCTAAAATAATTCGAATTAAGAACATCACGCAAACATGTAAAATGCACTTCGCTAACTTTATAGCGATCGATGTTTAGAGACTGATGAAGAAGATATGTTTAGACATTGTATTTTTACTAGATCTCAAGTCCTGGAGCAATTGAGGTGTTAAACAAGGAAAAATGATGCTCAACTTAGCTTTTTGTATTATTAGTAACAACAATGTCTTCTGTTTGACTATAGACCTGGACTGCGAACTCGCAGCAGTGTTCGAAAAGTGACATTTACACAGCAGACTTTCAGGTCATGTGGTGCAAAACATTGCCAGAAACGCGTAAGTAAATAATTTATCACAATATATACTTTCGTTATAATGCATAGGCTATTAACCAATGGGAGTTTCGTGCACGAAATGCTTGCTTTAATCCTCTAGTTGAGCCGAGTCGAAAAACCCTTGCTTCGTAGTTCAAAAATATGCGTGCCATTGTTAACAAATGAAAACGCTTGTAAAATATTTAAAACAATTATTTACATTTGAGTTTTTGTATTGTTGCGCACATTTTTTGGCTACGAAACAATGATTTTTCGACTCAGCTCGACTAGAGGATTAAAATAAGATACCACAATATATACTTTCGAAACCATGCAAAAAAGTTCACTTCTCAGTTTCGTGCACGAATTGTTGGTCAAAGTTTAGTAACTTAAATTTACGTCTGTGATTTTAAACCCTCAATGCAGAGTAGTGTGATAAACACCAACGTGAACTAATCATCATGTTCTACTATCATTTAGAAGGGGAACATTTGCTTAAATCAAAACTATTCTACGATTGGCATTTGCAATAATGGTGAGCAAGTCACTAGCCAATGAACTAAAAGGCAATTACTTTCTCCACAGTTAACCTTCATACGGCCATGCTGGGTCAATTTTTACCCAGCTTTGCTGGTTGTGTAACCTAAATTTTATTTTACCCGACCGTTTGAAGGTTAACCCTCGGATAGGCAAGCTTTAAAAATAACATTAGTAGATAACCCATAGACACGATCATGTTCATATTTCGGGTCAAGTAGTTAAAGCGCTGTTGCATTTGGTTGAAAAAACTGCCGCTGTTGACACTAGTTTTTTCCAAAAACGACCACTACACATGCGCACGGATTTTCACCTTTCTTGGCTTTCCTGCTTCACAATTTTTTTTCAATGTGATCGTCTGCTAGTAACCCTAATCAGAAGCGCTTTAGCCAATATGCAGTAAAGCCGGCTTTTTTTTCTGCTGGAGTTTTAAGGGGCTAAAATTTGCCGCTCAATTATTTCAATAAATATCAAAGCAAATACTTCAAATTTTTTATTTTATTTAAACTTTATTAGTATTTGAACAAAGTCAGAAAATTTCAGCGTCATAAGATAAACCAAAAAAAATTTTCCTATTCAAGAAAAGAGTTGAACACAATCGTGTCATCGGTTGCCCATCCAAGGCTTAATGAAAATATTTTCAGTTGAAGACTTTTTTTATCCTTTCCGTTGGTTCATGTACTAGTAGTATCTGATGTATCCAATGGGTATTGTATATAGGCAGCCATTTTCATCTTCGTGATTGCTAATCGGTGGCAACAAACTTTCCCCAGTGATTTATATCCAGGTGCATTAAAATTTGCCAAGTGATTACATGAAATTATAAATCAGACACTAGAGGGAGGTCTGTACAATTGATTGGCTGATGGAAAAAGTTGCATGTCTCATTATGGAATGGCAAGATAATGACTCCCCTCTCTAAATGGACAATTGGGGATATGAGGACTGATGAGAAAAGTTGAAACAAATACCAGTGCAAGTAGTTTGACATAAAAGTTCTCATCATTAGAAGATGATGTAAAAAAAAAATAAAAAAATAAAAAAAATAGGAGGAATAATCTCAACTAAGAGTTCTCAAACCAGGATGTTTTTGTCACTTGTTGTTTAGTTTTACACACTAAAGATAAACATTTAAGATAACTTTTAATTTCTTTTGTGGAAAAATCATTTTAAATTAGTTTACTGATAACCTTCAGTTGAATGGAGAATGGAAAAAAAATATGAAGGGTTAAGTCTAATTTAAAAGTAAACAAGAAGAGGGAAAAAAAAATTAATTGGGTTTTTTCCCTAGTGAATTTTCAATGCTTTAAAACCCTTTTGGGAAAAAAATTTATGCTTTTTTAATTTTAGATCAAAATCAAATCAAATCTTTTTTTCTTTTCTTTAGATTAAAAATAGTCCTGTCATCAACAATTTTTTTTAAAAATATTTTTGTACCCAAAAATTTAGGCTAAATATTTTTAGACCTTCATTATTTCCAAATTTTAGTCCCAAATTCTTTATAATTTCCAAATTTTAGGCACAAATTCTTTATAGTTCCTAAATTTTAGACCCAAATTCTTTATAATTTCCAAATTTTAGACCCAAATTCTTTATAATTTCCAAATTTTAGACCCAAATTTTTATAATTTGCATATTTTAGACAATTCTAAACCTAAATTTTTCATAATTTCCAAATTTTAGACCTAAAATCTTCATATTTACTTCAATTTCGACCTAAAATCTGTATAATTTCCTAATTTTAGACAATTTTAGACTTAAAATATTAAAAATAAATCAAAATCTCTTAGACCAACAGCAATTTTTGATTATTTTAGACCTAAATCAACTAAAAAAAAACAAAATTAAAACCCATATATTTTTTCTTATCTAAAGTCTATTTTAGCCACTTTATTCATTTCCCAAATAAATTTAAAAGTGTCTTAAATAAATTACATCTATAATTAAATTAAATCCAAGAATCTTATTCATGTATGGAAATGTTTTGGATCTAAAAACGTCCATTTTTCACTCGCAACTTAGTCAAACAACAAAAAACAACAACAACTTTTGGGGCACGTTTGATCCTACTTATCCATTCCCATCACATGAGTGCAAAGTGGCCTAACACCTGCACAAAGGGTCAATGCTACGTAGGCCTAACTTCCGGCTCCGCTTCATCACACAACCGGATGCTTAGAACTAAAAGTGCTGCCATCATCAAATCTGTGTAGGCGGAATTTTCATCTCAGAAAGAAGAAAAACATTAAAAACTGACTTAAGATTTTAGGCTAATTAAACCTTCTTTTGTCTCGACTTCCGGTTGCCACTGTATTGTAAACTATTACTAAATTAACAGCAGAAACCCAATTTTCACACATAAATAAAAATATATATATAAGTTTTTCAATCAACTTCCGGTAACCATATTCGAGGGAAATTTTTTATATATAGTGTTTTGGTAAAAATAAAAACAAAACAATAGACAGTTTGCGCTTTCACGAACGAGATTTAATTACGAACGAGAAATAAATTAATAAAAACAAAATAAATTCATTTTTATTAATTATCTCGTGTCTCGTATTTAAAATCATTGTTTCAGATTGCGCTTGCACAAACAATTAAACACGAACGAGAACGAAATAAACAAATAAACTAGAAACATGGCTTGCTCAAAGATTGTAATGTTCCAGTTGAAAATGTGTAAATTATCTGTGTCTAATGCCATGTTTATATAAAAAATAGTTAGTTGCAAACAAATTACTAACCTAGATGACTAAAAACCTACCGAAAATACAACAAGCCGATTGAAAACAAGATGGATGCCACGCTCGCTTCAAATTGCAGAACAATGCGCATGTGCGAATTTTGATGCACACTGCGCATATGCAGTGCATTCGTATATCAACTTATATACGAACGAATTGAAAAATAAATCTCGTATATTCGTAATACGAATGTTAAATTAAATACGAGATTTATTTTTAAAATCTCGTATTAATCTACCATTCGTAATTAAAAAAATTACGTTCGTGAAAGCGCAAACTGTCTAATGTTTAATTATTTTAGACACTTGGTCTAACATTTGGTAAAATAATAGACAATTTTTTTTTGATTTTCGAATTTTAGTCATTTAGTCCCAAGTTGTTTTTTAGGATTTTAGACTATTTGTCTCAACGTTAAGATTCTAAAATTTTAAGCATTTGGTTTTAACTTGATATGGTATAAACTTGATTTTAGGCAAATCGCAAATGATATAAACTTGATTTTAGGCAAATGGTATAAACTAGATTTTAGGCCAATGGTATATACTTGATTTTATGCCAATGGTATAAACTAGATTTTAGGCCAATGGTATAAACTTGATTTTAGGCCAACGGTATAAACTAGATTTTAGGCCAATGGTATAAACTTGATTTTAGGCCAACGGTATAAACTTGATTTTAGACCAATAATACAAACTTGATTTTAGACCAATTAATACAAACTTGATTTTTACTCAATTTTAGACCAATAATACAAACTTGATTTTTACTCAATTTTAGACCAATAATACAAACTTGATTTTTACTCAATTTTAGACCAATAATACAAACTTGATTTTTACTCAATTTTAGACCAATAATACAAACTTGATTTTTACTCAATTTTAGACCAATAATACAAACTTGATTTTTACTCAATTTTAGACCAGTGGTTTAAACTTAATTTTTACTTAATTTTAGACTCAATTTTAAACATTTACTTTTACTGAATTTTAGACATTTTACTTTAGCAAAAGTAAAATTTTACTTTTACTTTTAATCAAATTTAGACATTTTACTTTAACTTATTTTAGATGCTTTACTTTGAGACTCCATTCAATTCAATAAACATTTACTTAATTTTAGACATTTGATTTTAGACTTGCTAAAAAAAAGTAAACATTAATCTAACTTACAAAAACAGTTATGCTTCATTTTTATTCCAACTCTAAGCTTACCTTAAAGAAAAACCCACCATAAAAAATCTTACTGCACGCTTCCAAGATAACCCCAGCTAATCACTAGTAGTGTGACTAATTTATTGCTGAATTATTCAACAAAGACTACTGAACAAAACCACAAAATAAAAATAATAAAAAAAAAAAAAAAAAAAAAAAAAAAAAAAAACAAATCTAGTAATTACTTTATGCTAATTTTCATAATACTCTACACCTGCGTTGTTAGTCACAAGAAATAGTCATCTATTTAGAGGAAGGTGCCCTAAATGGCGGTACCTCTTTAATCTCGCAGATTGCAAATGACCCCAACTGACCAGTGACACTTTGGAATTTGTTTTACCTGTGTTCACCTATTTATTACAACATGTATCGTCCCTTCCCTCACCTGTCTAAGATTAATAGAATGAGAAGGCAGGACCATTCTGTGGTGATTAATGAAAGAACATTCTTACAAATCACTTACAAGGCACAACTCAAATTAAAAATCATTCACATTCAAATCATCTAATTTAACAAATATTTCACTATACTCTATTTATCATTTTGCGCGCGAAACTCCCATTGGTTAATAACCTATATTGTACTGAAAGTATATATTGTGGTATCTTATTTTAATCCTCTAGTTGAGCTGAGTCAAAAAATCATTGTTTTGTAGTCCAAAAATGTGCATGCCATTGTTAACAAATGAAAATGCTTGTAAAATATTTTTTAAAAATTATTTACATTTGGGTTTTTGTATTGTTGCGCACATTTTTTGGTTACAAAACAATGATTTTTCGACTCAGCTCGACTAGAGGATTAAAATAAGATACCACAAAATATACTTTCAGTACAATATAGGTCATTAACCAATGGGAGTTTCGCGCATGAAATAATAAATAGAGTATAGGTGCATTCAGGAACTAAAACTCGAAAAAAAACGAGTTTTGCGTGTGGTTAGTTTTGCATGTGTTTTTGTGTATAATTCTGAGTGTGAAAATCTGAAGCACGTTTTAGCTTCGTTTTAGGCAAGTTTTAGCTACGTTTTAGCTTTGTTTTAGCTTCTATCACATGACTTGAAGCAGTCATGTGACGCGTAAAATAAATGGTGCCGATCTAACTCTACAACAGTAGAGTTAGATGCTGCGCAGACGAGTGCGCAATTGTAAGACACAACTCGTGTCTCGTGAAACGCTAGAATTGTAGCGTTTCCTAAAACGCGCGTGCACGCGCGTTTCTTGGTTTAAACCTAAACGTTTCCGGAAATGACGACGCATTTCAGGAAACGAAACGAGGAAAATGACTGAAACATGAAAATGTTTTAGTTCCTGAATGCACCTATTGTTTAGGTTATGTTTTTGTTGGTCAGGATGGGTAACTGAAACATTTTGGATCTAAAAAGTCTAAATTACAAGTTTTTGAGTAATTTGGGTCTGAAATGTCAAAAGTTAAATTATAGAGTGACAAAAATTAATTTTGTAATTATAATTTAGTATTAACTAAGTCTAAAATAGACTTAGATTTTTTTTTTAAAATGTCTAAAACTGAGACAATAATTTGATACAAATTAGGTCTGAATTTGACAAAACTCTTCTTACCAATCTTACCTGAGTCTAAAATTGATAAGATTCTTCTTAGCTAAGTCTAAAATTGACAAATTTCTTCTTAGCTAAAATCTAAAATTTACAAAATTTCTCTTAGTACGTCTAAAATTGACAAAATTTCTCTTAGTACGTCTAAAATTGACAAAATTCCTTTTAGTAAGTCTAAAATTGACAAAATTCCTTTTAGTAAGTCTAAAATTGACAAAATTCTTTTGAACTAAGTCTAAAATTGACAAAATTCTTTTGAACTAAGTCTAAAATTGACAAAATTCTTTTAAACTAAGTCTAAAATTGACAAAATTCTTTTGAACTAAGTCTAAAATTGACAAAATTCTTTTGAACTAAGTCTAAAATTGACAAAATTCTTTTAAACTAAGTCTAAAATTGACAAAATTCTTTTTAACTAAGTCTAAAATTGACAAAATTCTTTTTAACTAAGTCTAAAATTGACAAAATTCTTTTGAAATAAGTCTAATAAGTCTAAAATTAACAAAATTCTTCTTGAATGAAGACAAAATTGGTTTTATATGATTTTAGATCAGTCCAAAATTAACAAAATCAGTCTAATATAAGCCTGTCATTGACAAAATTGATCTAATATAAGCCTAAAATTGAAAAAAATGGGTAAAACATGAATCTAAAATTGACAAACATAAGTCTAACATAAGTCTAAAATTCACAAAAATTATTCTTAAATCACATTAAAATTAATCAAATTAATCTTAGTTAGACCAGTCTAAAATTAAAAACAATCAATTAACACAAGCAAAAACCCCCAAAATACAAAACCTCTTGCATGACAAAAACCATCATAATAAAAAAGTGTAAGAAAGAGTCCCAGCAATTTAATAAAATAATTAGTGGCAAAGTGAGTGGAACAAATATTCCTGACACAAAAATCTACCATCTTACCTACCAAAAAAAAAAAAACTAACTTACTCCCTCTAGTGAGACTTTTTCCATTAAGTCAACATACCTCTAACAAAAACAAAATACAATTCTTGTCTCATTTATCAAAAGAGAACAAACCACATTTCATCCAAAATGAAAAGAAAATTCTAGACAACAAAAAAAAAAGAAGAAAAAAAGAAAAAAAGAAAAAAAAAAATTGTTCCACAAAAGAAACAAAAAAAATTTGTATTTTGAATCATCATCAGCTTGAGGGCTGTTGTTATCAAGGTTGAAGCAAAGGCTCTACTTGTCTATTGCTGTAGGCCCTAAACAAGTGCATAGGGCTATCCTACAATGCTTTAGGCTCCATAACCAAACACAACATCCTTGAAAGCTTGGGGGTGCAACATTTGGGTGTGAGATGCAATTTTTTCCATTCATATAACCTTGAACCAAAAATAGTGCACAATTATGACATAACTTTTATGTTTTTATTTTTTTTTCTGTTTTAAATTTTAAAGTTACAATTAAAAAAAAAATGTTAGAAGAAAAAAATGAATATTTTTATTTTGCAAATTGCCCTTTTCAATCTAGTTTCAAGGCTACTTGAAGCACTTGCATAATGTGTCATTTAAATTTTTTGCATTGTAAGAGATATTATTTTGTATACAAAGCACATTGCATGTCTGTAAAAGTCGTGGTAACACTCTTAAAGAGTTGACCAAATTTAACGAAGACGTAGACTTCGATGAACAAAATTTTGAATAACAACAAAAAATGTCGTAGTACTGATTTTTGACTATTTTTTTTTTTACTTTTTAAGTCTATTGTTGGCAGTTTTAAGTTATTATAAGCCATTATTAAAATATATAAATTATGATTTGATTATACTCATTGTTTTAAGGGATTTTTATGAGCATTGTTGATAAGTTTTGAAACATTTATTACTTGTTTTTACTATATTTACTAGACATTGTTGACAATTTTATGATATTTTTGGTCGGTATTAACATGTAGTGTAATAATTTTTAATTTTTTTGTTATTTGTTTTATAGTCTTTCTTGATATGTCTCGAGACATTTTTAAGTCAGCGTTGATAATTTTCAAGGATTTTCTATAGGGATGTACCAAATATTCGGTAGACATTCGGTATTTGGTCTATTCGGTCAAAAAAACATACATTCGGTATTCGGCCGATTATTAAAATTCAATATTCGGGCGGCCGAGGCCGAATGTTGGGTCAAATATAAATAAAAATGCATACGCAAAAATTTTTTTAGGTGTAATAATGCCACAGAACTGCTTTTTTTATGCGCAATAATGCCTCAAAACTGCATTTTTTAGACACAATAATGTCACAAAATTGCAATTATAGGCTTAAAAATTCAAAAATTTAATAAAAATACATTTTTAGATGTAATAATGCCATAAAACTAGAGATGTACCATATATTCGGTAGACATTCGGTATTCGGCCAATTTATTATTCAGTAGAACTTCGGTATTCGGCCATTTCATTATTCGGTGAAAATTCGGTATTTGGTGAATTTACTATTTGGTACATTCCTAATTTTCTAGTCATTGTTGATAGTTTTCAAGCATTTTCTAGTCATTGTTGATAGTTTTCAAGCATTTTCTAGTCATTGTTGATAGTTTTCAAGCATTTTCTAGTCATTGTTGATAGTTTTCAAGCATTTTCTAGTCATCGTTGATAGTTTTCAAGCATTTTCTAGTCATTGTTGATAGTTTTCAAGCA
The DNA here is from genome assembly GCA_000239455.1 of Strigamia maritima. Classification (NCBI taxonomy): domain Eukaryota; kingdom Metazoa; phylum Arthropoda; class Chilopoda; order Geophilomorpha; family Linotaeniidae; genus Strigamia; species Strigamia maritima. The sequence continues at coordinate 41,805 of JH431455.1, forward strand.
TTTTCTAGTCATTGTTGATAGTTTTCAAGCATTTTCTAGTCATTGTTGATAGTTTTCAAGCATTTTCTAGTCATCGTTGATAGTTTTCAAGCATTTTCTAGTCATTGTTGATAGTTTTCAAACATTTTCTAGTCATTGTTGATAGTTTTCAAGCATTTTCTAGTCATTGTTGATTGTTTTCAAGCATTGTTGATAGTTTTAAGACATTTTGTTACTACTTTCTGGTAATTGTTTACAGTTTTATGACATTATATCCATTGTTAAAATTTCCTGATCATTATATATATGCTATATTCTACTCATTATTTATAGTTTTAAGGTATTCTCTAAACCAATATTTAAACAGCTCAAATAAATATACATGGTAATTAAAAGAAAAAAAAAATCTAAAATAAATTCTGATTTTCTTTTGATATACATGAAATGACTTTGCTCAGCCCTCCAAATCTCACCTGTCCACAGACTGTAGCCAAGCACATAAAAGGAGACAACAGCTGCATTTACATCTCAAGCCAAGTGAAGCAAACATTCAATGGCCCTCACTAAGGTCACTGCACTACCATTTGTACAAAAGATAAAACTTGCTGCTACAACTACTTTTCCAAGAAATCATTTTATATTTACCATCCAATCATCAAATTAAAAGTTTTTTTTTTATATCTCATACTATTTCATATTTTTATTTTTTTTTAAAAAAAAATAAAAATTGATATATGACCCCTCCTCCCCTTTTTTCAATGACACAAATTGCATCATCACTTTTGCAACAAGGTTAATGGCCACATGGAAATGATGAAAGGGGAAGTTTAAGTTGCCAAGAAATCAAAGAAAGGACAGTTGGAAGAGTCTAAGACATTACAAGAGGCAAAACATTACCAACAACAGACCAAAATAGCAATTAGAAGCAAGTACAGCAGCAAATATGAAGATGTCTTGTCACAATTTACAAGATCATTGTGAACAGGACTTAATAGGGGACCATAATATGCAAGGTCATCTTAGAAGGTCATTTTCCAAGGCACTAAAGTTCTCACACTCAGATGAAAAGCATTGTATGAAGTGTTTATTGAAGTTTACAAGCTTACAAAAGTTGAAGATTATATCTGGAGTCTTCAACAATGCAAGGAAATAAAAGTAAAAAGAAATTAGGATTGACTCCAATTTGCCAAAAAGTTACTACGTAAAAATATAATTCAATTCTATTTAAAAAGTTAGATGAATTAATCATTAATAATTATTTTTAAAGATTTAATATTTATATTTATAAAACAATGGCTATAAAAAGTAAAAAAAGTAAAATATAACAACAATTATTATCATCTATTATCTTAAAGTCAACAATAATGACATAAAATCTTTAATAATGACTTAAAACCCATTTTTTACAATCAACAAAAACAGAAATCCTATTTTTTATCATCAACAATGACATAAATCTCATTTTTCACCATCAACAATAACATAAATCCCATTTTTTACCATCAACAATGACTTAAATCCCATTTTTTACCATCGACAATGACTTAAATCCCATTTTTCATCATCAACAATGGTTTAAATCCAACAATACTGGCCTAGTACCATCAACAATGGCCTAAATCCAATAATTCTGACCTAATACCAATAGCAATGACCTTAGAAACATCCATCAGCAATCAATTCTAATAATCAAAATTCTAAAAAAACTGAAAACAACGTAAAAAAAAAAAAATAAAGCTGAGTATCATACATAATCACTTAAACAATACCCAAACAACAATATGATATAATAAAATCTCCATTTTACTGCCCAACCTTCAAATCCCCATTTATATTTAATTCCCCACGTCCAAACCCAAAACAAAAAAATGATCATTTTGCAATCCAAACTCCCACAAGCCATTTTCCCCTCCACAATTTTTCCTGCATAACCAATAAAGTGCCACATTTCATGTCACTGGACACCACAGATCAATTACCACCATAAAATATATAAACCCAAACACAAAATTTTCTCCAATTCTCATGACATCATCCCCCTTTTAGTCCTAATACTTGAAAATCAAGATTACCCACCACAAACCCATTCGCCCTCTTTAAACAGGAAGTTGACATAGGGGTACCAAAAACTAAAAAAAAAAAAAAAAAAAAACTTACCACATATGAAGATTTGTCCTACTGATATGTTGCAGACTAAATTAATGTTTGACCTAAACTAAAGGAGTAATATTTATGGCCCTTGCTAGTGGATAAGGCAATGGTGTATTGATGAAACATGGAGGGGGTTTGTGAATTGAACAAGGGGGTAGGTGTTATGTAATGATGATGATAGGAATGATGGGAATAAAATATACTCTCACCCCCCATTTGGTGCAGTTCTCTCACTCTCCCCCTCTTCTCCTGATTAGAATGAGAACAAATTGCCTCATGTTGAAGAAGGGGCTGGGGATTAATTCACACTTCTCATATTTATTGCTTTCAATTGACTGGTAAATAAAAATGTGTCATGTCATTTGCAATTTGCATGATGTGTACAAGTGATGAAATTGCCTATGTTCTTCTTCTCTATTATATTTGCATGATTAGAAACTAAATGTATGAACTGGTTGTAAAAAAATTTTTATTCTGTCTCAAGGTTTGTAAATGTGTGAAATTGCTACATAAAAATTTGAGTGTCAAATTGCATCACTGGAAATGCTTTTGACATATTTATGACAGCAAATAAGGTGAAATTGGTGACAAATTGTCTCGGCTCAAGGTTTCCTATACCTGCTAACCTTATGCCATTGTGGTTTGGTTAGCCTAGACATAGAATGTCTTTTATTATTGAGACAGTTTTCGCATAATTTCGAAAAATTCTCCATAAAGAAATGGAAATTGAAGCTCATTTCCTTCGCATGAAACAAGCCAATGTTGAATTAACATCAGCTAGATGTTAAATCAACATTCTGAAACAACAATCAAACAGTTGAATATGGATTGTTACATTGAAATGTTGTGTCAATGTTGTATAAATATTGTATACGTTAAATATTGAAAAAATGTTGATAAAAAATGACATTTATTATATTGAATCAACATTTCTATCAACATTAAAATATTTTCTGAATGTTGTTTAGACAAAAATTTTCTTTTTTCATTAGAAATGCTCCGAAAGTTGGTTACCAGTTATAATCAAGTATGTCTTGGGATACATCTGTCTGTACAAACCAAATAGAAGGTCTAAAAGCAAGGTCTCGCAGAAAGCTTTCTATTGAACCACAAATTTGCATTGAGGCGTCAAAATTATTCTTATGGTTAATTCACATTTGTCTTCACACCTCTCCGTAACGTAACACAAGATGGCTGCACCATGCATTGTTTGTTTAAAATCGTAAACGTAAGTCAAAATTAATTTTGAAGTAGGAAGTAACGTAACTTAAAATATGATGGCAACCAATGAGAAGACAAGCTGCTTCTCTCACGAAGAACTCAATGGAATGAGAAATCGCGTGATTGGTCGGTTTACATTTACCGTCTACAAACATTGCGAACAAAACCATACGTTTACGTTCCTTAAGTTACGTTAAATTTTTGTAAGTTACGTTAAATTTTTGTAAGTTACGTTAAATTTTTGTAAGTTACGTTAAATTTTTGTAAGTTACGTTAAATTTTTGTAAGTTACGTTAAATTTTTGTAAGTTACGTTAAATTTTTGTAAGTTACGTTACATTTTTGTAAGTTACTTTACATTACGTTCAATGTGAACTAACAAAAGTTATTCAAGAATTCTGTCTTGTTGGTCAATGTAACCTCATAACTGACCATTAAGTCCCTTTATTCCAACCCTAACCACATAAAATGGCCATTTATTAATCACTCATCATTTGCAACTGTTCGGAGGAAGTTTCAAGATTAAGCGAAAAATGTTCATTTGTTAAGCGAATTGACAGAGGTGCGCATGTGAAGCACAATTTTCTAAGACACTCCATTAATTACGTGGCAAGAGATAAGACATTGGCTGTGGACACCGAGATGACGTCAAACTGACCCCAAAATGGCATCAAAGGAGAAAAGATGGGGGAATGATGATGGAGGATGAGGAAGAGGGAGGACGGGCGGAAGTGTGGGACAAAAAATCGGTTGACAATAGGCGAATGACGGCCAACAGGAAGTTGACCGGGCCCCGCTAGGTGATAACAGTTTGATTAACAACTCGGTTTAATCCGGACCTCCTGGTGACAATAATTAAAAGCTTGCTGTGATAAAAAGAGATATGGACCACTAGCCACCAGACTATTTTAGAAAAGTTTGCCATTTTTCTTGAGACGCCAGAATGGGGATAAGAGTGTGATGGACATTAGGTCCTATCTGTGATGACCCAACACTGGACAATGGCCAAAAAGTTGATAAAGGGTTTTGGAATTAGTTGAGTGTGTGAAAGGCGTTATAACAAGACGGAAAAAAGTTAAAAGTTTTCAAACAGGATGGAACAATGGAGATGATTAGGAACAAAATGTGTAACAATGTATATACTCTATACATTGTGGAAATGACGAATTAATTAGAAAAAATTTAAAAAGAAAATAATAAAAAAAAAATATGTGAAACAAAACACAAACAACAAACACAGAAAAATAGCTAAAAAGCTCATCAAGAACAATAAAATTCCTAAAAAACAAGAAAATACCAATAAAAATCATGAAAAAAAGCAAAGGCCTAAATAAAACAAGAAAAAAACAATGAAAAACCTGAAACCCGGACTACAACAACAAGACAAAACTGATAAAAACAATGTAAAAGCAGCAAAAAAATCCGAAAACTATAAAAAAAAAAAAACAAGCAAAAGAATCTAAAAATCAAAATCCTGAAAATACAGCAAAAAAACCAAAAACATGGAAAAAAACAGCAAAAAAAACTCAAAAACATAGAGAAAACAGCAAAAAAATCCAAAAACATAGAAAAAACAGCAAAAAAAATTAAAAATATAGAGAAAGTAGCAAAAGAACCAAAAACCATAAAGAAAACAGAAAAAGAATCAAAAAACATAAAATAAAGAGCAAAAAAATTCAAAAACATAGAGAAAACAGCAAAAAAATCCAAAAACATGGAAAAAACAGCAAAAAAAACAAAAAAAACAAAGAAAACTCAAAAGGTTTGAAAAGTTTTTCGGGTTTCTTTTTTGTTTTCTTATGTTTTAGTCCAAAACATGAAGAAAACAGCAAAATAATCCAAAAACATCAACAAAACCAAATTATAAAAAAATAAAATTATAATAAAACAATTAATAATTTTTACCAATCCATATTTAAAACAATATCAAAAAAAAAAAAAAAAAAAAAAAATAAAGTCCCATATAATTGACTCGAATTTTTAATTCCAAATCACAATCCCAGCAAACCAAACAATAGCGGAATATATGCGCCACACACTTCCTCCTTTTCGGCCTTCCCAGAGGGGTCCGTCACTTAATTCACCCTCAGGCCATTGCCGCCAGGGAGTGGGTCCATGACCTTGGGGTAACCCACGTGAGTAGAATGGAATGCATTTCTCTCAACATGCAAAAGTAATACTTTTATCATCAAAGAAAATTTTTCCACACAAAACTTTGACATTTGAAACAAAACAAAAAACAACAACCCCCCCCTCCCAAAAAAACAGTAAAAAACACAAATGGGCCCTAAAACAAAAATTATATTTAGATCCATAAATTCATTTAAACTTTAGTCATTATTTATCATTTAATTTATTATCCAGGAAACTTTAGACATTTGTGAATCTGTTTTT